>JAUZST010038850.1:0-27268 GCA_034779995.1 Parotocinclus haroldoi
AGAAGTAGTTAAGCCATATGTGTACATGTTTAACAGTTACATAATGTATAATAAACACAAGTGTTTAAACATTTTTCCCTAAATCACAGTAACACACCTGTAATGTCTACCCTACTGTTAAATTACCTATAAACAAACTCTCATCTGTTTATCAGGACAATGCTTGAATGTAAAACTAGCCGTCTTTACATCGTATCGCTACTTCTTCATCCATACAGCATGCTGCACTTTACTGTAAACAATACTGTGCTGTTAAGAAGTAATTAACTGTTAATAACGTCTGCATATTTTTACAGTGAATGCACACACTTGAGGATTATTGCCGTGAACTTCGAAATAGAGCAGTCACTTGTTTTTTTTTGTTTTTTTTTTACCACTTGTGAGTCTCATGGTATGTATTTTATGTTGTTTGAATGGGAAGCTGCTACCAATGAGTCACTTAGTTGGTAAATATTACCTTTTTATTGTTGTAAATTGCACATAAGCCTTGTTCCTCCATCTGTCTGCGTTTGGATGCACATGGTTGCGCACACAGGCGATAACCAATCTGTTTAATTGTACACATGCTCTGAATAACCCCGTTACCTCTCCGGCTTTCTTGAAAGCCTTAGTGTGATTTAAGATGGCAGACCCTTGAATTAACCACTACGAAATAAGAAATAACTAGCGTGCATGTAAATGTCATTTATTGAACACCTATTTGTTGGAAGCAGCACTGTTTATAGAGTTTACATGGCTGAAGCTGATTAATAATACATCATGCATCGGTGTGGGATGGAAGCCCAGAAATAGATTTTTGACATTGACTCGCCATTTGCACAGCCACTTCCTTCTCGGTTTTAGGCCGAATGCAGAACTTGGACCGCACCACTTCACCTTGCTCGTCTCGACCCAGGCTGTGAGGGGAAAGTGCCAGGCTGCTTGGGGCTTAGAATTCTGGCAGATAATCAAACCCTGGCATTGAACCCACTGGCTGAGCGAGACCACGGGCCGATCAATGGAGTCGGCTCCTTTTGCAGCCGTGACCAAATCCGCACCGTGGGTCAGGAGGGGAAACTCGAAACATTTAGCTGCACTATTCTGCAAGCCTGTTAAACAAGACCTCTTTCCACCAGAAGCTCAATAATAAAGGCACCACTGGGTTTGTTATTGCGTTTGTAATTGGATCCGTATCCAATCGAGCCGCCACTGTGTAAGGTCCGGCGTGTGAGCGCTGGAGGTCAAAGCGGCCGGGTTTGGAGGGCAAGGCTCCCATTAGGGAGATTAATTTGGAATGTCACAGTGTTTAAAGCCGGCGAGAGCAGGCATGACTCTGATCTCGGCATTGATTGGAGCTACGTTTTAAAAGGCAACAACGACGTCACCGAAGAAGTCTTCACACACGTGTAATCTCCTCCTCCTTCTGCCAAGGAGATGAGCAATGAGACGCCCAGCTTTAATGAAAAAAGAATGCAGACGTCTTTGAGAGGAATAACAAGGCCACTAATGGAGAGCGCTTGTCATTCAACTGCGACGTTAACCAAACGAATTATTCCGCGCTCCATGTTCCAAGTTTTCCATTAAAGAAAGCTGGTGTCGTCACACACCATTAAGCAGTAGCAGGAAGCATGGTTTGAAGGACAATCAGCATTTCTGGAGTGTTCCTCTCATGATGGAGATATGCAATGTTCTCAGTAGAGCACTACTCGTGGCTGCTACTGCCATCACATGGTCATGTAAGGAGCTACAAGAACAGTGACCAAAGAAAAACGGGAACTAGAACAAACTCAGATTTCACTGGCTATTCAAATCCGGTTTGCTATCCAGTCTTATACTTTCCCTACCTGATCTCGTGTACTTTAGGTAGACTTAAGTCTCTGGTGATTTGTTATCTTTCCTGAGGCAAATTTAGTTAGCCCTTACTAGCTAATCTGAGATGCTTTGAGGTAGCCTTCACTACAGAGTCTGAGGGGATTTTGGAGTTCATCTTGAACCCTGGGGTGATGTTAGTTAGAATTGACTAGTAATTAAAAATCACATTAGCCATTCTTTTCTACGCAATAGCACAGTGTTACTACCTAGTCTGATGTGATTTTTTTTTAGCCAATGCTTCGTACCCCAAGGTGATTGTAGTTTGCCTTTGCTAGCTGGTCTGTGGGGATTAAAGTCTGCCTACTGATGTTTTTGAGCTCATTTTTGTGCCCGTTTCTGCCTGTTTTGAAGGTTATTAGGTAAACTCTAATACCTACTCTGAGGTAATTTCATGTAGACTGGCCCAAGATAACCTTTGTTAATGAAGGACATTTTAGTTTTGGCTTAGATTGAGGTGATTTCGTTTAGATTTTCAATCGGTCTGAGGTGATTCCTGTTAGCTTTTCTTTGGTCTGAGGTGATTCCTGTTAGCTTTTCTTTGGTCTGAGGTGATTCCTGTTAAACTGAGGCAATCTCAGTAAGCCTTTGCTTTAGTCTGAGGTAATTTAATTTTACTGTTGCTACTTGATCCGAGGTCTTTTCAGAGGTCCATTCTTACAGAGTCTGGGGCAATTTTAGTTAGTCTTTGCTACCAGCAAAACACTTGATGTAGTTAGTTAGATTTTTCCACCTAGTTTGAAGTGATCTTAGCTTATTGGTGATGTAAGTTCGCTACCAAGCCTAATTTTAGGGAATTTTAGTTGCTATACCTACCCTGAAGTGACTATATAAGCATTTGCAAACTACTCGGAGACATCTAAAAGCTCATCTTAATTAGCCTTTGCTACCTATCTAAGGTGAATTTATTTAAATGTCAGCCTAGAGGGGTTTTAGTTTGCCTTTGATCGTTGTTACTTAGTCTGAGGGTTTTCAGATAAACTTGGCTACTTATCCTGAGGCCATTTCAGATTTTCTTTGCAATGTAGTCAAAGATCATTTCCAATGGCCGTTGTGACCTACTCAAAACTGAAAAAATCTGAACTTTTTTAGTCAGTAAAATGTTGTATTCTGGTCAGGATCATGTTAGATCCTAAAAACATGGGAGGTAGTTTAGTAAATGACCTCATGTATGGCTACCGTTCCTCACAGAACATCACACACTCACTCAAGGGGTAAAGTTTTTGACAAGTGAAACCAAAATCTGGAGAGATTCTTTATCTCATCAACATTATTGGAGTATTGTTTGTTCCGGAGCTGCTGAAAGTGGATTTAATGTTATTTTGTTCATATTGTTAGCCTGTAACTAAACTGATTCAACACAAAGGCATGTTTTTCTAACCTTTTCACCCACCTATACCAAGGGTGCCAATAACTCAGAAGTGGCTTCTGACATTTGAAAATGGTTGGATTTTTCATTTCGCAGTATCTGCGTAGCTGTACCTCAAAGCGCTTCCTGAATGGGGTTCATGGATAATTTCAGAGAACATGCTTGAGTATTTTTATACATTTATGCATATTTACTTTATACAGCTTACAGCAGTAGTCAATCCACAGGGTTTTTTTGTATGGTTTATAACTTTCTAATGGTTGATTATCAATGTTAGGCTGTTTGAACTATTTGCCGTGAATTTTTTTTTTTGTACAATTAGACTTGCTGGCCGTTCACAGATGTGACCTGCGCTTTGATTCCCGGCGGTGCTTTCTTCTTTCATAAGTCCTATTAATTTGCAGAGATTTGGCAAATCGAAGAGCAGCACCCCATGTACTGATTGAGTTATGCTAAACGTGAAAAAGCAACACGTGTTATGCGACTTGCAGTAAGTGCCTTGGAGCGTGAACTCTGCGCGTTCTCGATAGTGAACTCGGCAGAGTCGTTGCCGCTTAAGTGCGCTCCTTTTGTGCGACAATAATTTATGCACTCCCAGAGTCCGACGCAAGGTTGAAGTGACTGCAAATGAGAGAATGAGGTGCACCGATCCATTCAGCTCTCCGTGCCAGACAAGGGTTGATTATGTTCCATTTAAGGTTGATGGAGGAATCAATAGCCCTTACCAGGTTTTTCATGTAGGCATTGGCACTGCTCGGCTGTTCTGGGAAAGAGTTGTCTGTTGCCCTGTGAGAATTCGAGCACCTTTAGAGTAATTTTCCCTCGCTTGTCAGGTTGCCTTTGATGCCCTATCACATTCGTCACAATTATTGGTAGGACAAAAGTGGCTCCTCAATGCAGACGTCTATCCTAATGATGGCGTGTCAGGCACCGGTCCGCAGGCTCATATAATCAGTAATGGATTTTTGCACTCAGAAAGGGAAAGGGGGCGAAATATGGAACTGGCCTTCAGATTTTATCAGTAGTTGGTGAGTTTTTCGGAGGGCTCAGTAATTTGAAGTCGTGTCATGTGTCTGGCCTCTGATTCGTTCCCTTTAATTGAAAAAGTAAATCTTTTCGGAGCGCGCCATGTGGTTGATTATGCTTATTGATATATTGATATGTTTGTCGCTCTGCCTGCTCACATTTAACGCTTCGCTTTTCTGTATCACTCGTCACCCCACGTTGTGGCCCAGTAAAGCGGCTTGACTTGGTCGCTGAGCTGTTGGTCACTTCCCTTACCGTAGATAGCAAACGCAGTATATTCTGAAGGTCTATGAACCTTGTTGATTTAGTTCCACCAACTATCAGCCAGTGCACCATCAGTTGTTAAATTGTAAAAAAAAAAAAACGAACTGTGGCCTTGTGTTGCCTTCCGTCTGGTTAAGCTGAGCCGAGACCAAGGACTGATCTATAAGGTCTTACGCGCAGAACAGCTCCACATTTGCAAATGTGGTTTATAAAGACTGTCGCGGCTTACTGTATAAGCGGCATCGCTGCTTTTAAATGAGTTCCTCAGCATGCCAGTCAGGAAGCGCAGCTCCTGCAGTAGAAGATAATGACGTCCTGCAGTTTTTAATATACCAGCTATCTGTGAACAGGATATTGGCACCCAGATAGCCTATCCTTCCTAATTTGACACAGCTTTAATGAAAGTACTATCAATCAGCGGCGATTCATCCTCCATGTTCACGGCTCTTTTGTTCAAAACCCGTGGGACTGAACTCTTTTTCTGCTCTCGTTGCTTTGTTTTTTTTTTATTGTTTTGTTTTTTTATCTGCAGCTGCCCCCAGCACCGACGACGTGGCGCTCTATGTGGGCATTGTGATCGCCGTGATCATGTGTTTGGTCATCTCGGTCATCGTGGCCCTGTTTGTGTACCGCAAAAACCACCGAGATTTCGACTCCGACATCATCGATTCGTCAGCTCTGAACGGCGGCTTCCAGCCAGTCAGTATCAAAACGGCTCGCACAGGTAAGGACTCGCGGTTCAGATCTGTTTATGCCAGCTTTGAAGTTTGAAAAAGGTGGTGTAGGGATCGCGAGCTTGATTCCCTGTGACACCATAAGGCTAAAGACTACGGTGGCGTTCTGGGTAATCGTTGTGCTTTAGTGGTTTAGGGGCGCATATCCAGATCGTATTAATGCCACTGGTTTTTGAGTGCGGATGTGGCCTTTTTCGTACGAATGCATTTCCCCATTTTCATCGAGGTGCAAATGGCGTCTGATTTTGACCTACAACTCAGCTGACCCACTGCTACCGTCCATCTCCACTAGCGAAATGATTTGGCCCTCGAACATTTTGACTCGTCTCTTTATTGCCCCTGCGTCGCCGTAATGAAAAAGAATAACCGTCGGTCGTTCCGCTGCTGACAAACGCAGGGTGACAGAGGTGACGGAGGCAGATTGAGAATTGATGTGTATCACAAGCGTCAACAAGCCAGTGCAGAGCCGCGCATTCATAATTCAGACGAAACATCCACCCCACCCCTCTCCACAGTGTCGGGAAACCATCAAAAAATAAATAAATAACAAAAAAATAAAAAAAAACCCCAAACAGACAAATGCGAAGTCAGAGAGGAAAAGGGAATACAGGTGACGCCATTCGAATGCCTGTCACTTTGATGCAGAGCCAATCTGCGCATTATCATAAAGCCGTAATTAGCCGTGCTTGCGTGGCACATTCGACGATAATTAGATATCGTGCATGCTGTGGCTGACTGAAAGGTGTCAACGTAAACACAGAGGAATTGTGAGCCGGCTGAGCTAACGATGAAAGCTCTTCATTCTCCCGACGTGCCTCCTGCCCACATCAGTGTGTAAAATCAATACGCGGCATTCTGGGAAACCGACGGATCATTGTTAGCGAACTTACCAAAGCGAGATTGATCTAGAAAGTGCTGCCCAGAGTCTTGGGAACAAATCATCCAGGCAAGAGACTATCTTGGGCTGATACTCTTGAGGAATTCGAGGGAGTGATGGACACAGTGGTGTGATGGTATTTCCTTCACAGTGCAGAAAACAAGCTTTGCTTTATTTGCCCTCGTTCCTCACAAGACCTTCTGATGATCGAGTCAAACGACTCGCAGTGCCAAAAAGGGGAGCTTCCGCTAGGACTTGATTAAGCATCGGGTTACACTTGAAACCCTCAGTTTCAGAAACTTTGGATGCGCGAGCCAACAGAATTGTGTCGGCTTCGTCTAAGAGAACAGAGAGACACAATTGTTGGT
This sequence comes from Parotocinclus haroldoi, assembly GCA_034779995.1. NCBI lineage: Eukaryota > Metazoa > Chordata > Actinopteri > Siluriformes > Loricariidae > Parotocinclus > Parotocinclus haroldoi. The sequence goes on from JAUZST010038850.1 coordinate 6,487, forward strand.
AGGACAAAAGTGGCTCCTCTGTGCGGACGTCTGTCCTAGTGATTGGCGTGTCTACAAAATACTGCATGCCCCTATAAATACGTCTGGTAATTAGGCGGGCATGATGGCATACACAAACGCACGTGTACCCACACGGCATGGCACATACGTATTATCAACTAAACAAGCGCAAAGGGCCGTTCGACCCGATCGTAAAAGAGAAATAGAATAAAACGTCGAAGCTCCTGAAGCGTCTGACATGTAAAGCCTGGAACACACCCCTAAGGGGCGGAGTGGACGATGCCAGGGCAGGCAGCAGGCACCCGGGTTGACAGTGGGTGGCAGTTTAGACCCCGGCCTACACACGATTTGAAGTCGTACTGAAACTGAAACCTTACGGTTTCAAGCAACAAGCAACAAGCCTCTGACAAACTGTTCATCCCGGAATCACATCAAACCGGGATCATCCCTAATGACCTGACTTTTATATGAACTCTGGTAAAGCCTGGTACCCACCAGGGGGCCATAGTTTCATGTCCGGTCCTGGAGGCATGAGCGCAGGAGCAGAGCATGCGTGTACGAGGGCTCGCTCATCGATGAGGAAAATGAAGGCGGGTATAGGAAGGGTGCTCAGCAGGACCACCGCTCCCTCGCAGCGTGCCCGCGTATATTCAGCGGTGTTCTTGCGAAGGGATTAACTCGTTAATAAGGGTGCCATCTGCTGCCCGGAGCACAGCACCCAAACTCTGACCTGATCCGAGCTCACCTTCCCTGGTGATTCGGAGAGAGGACGAGAGAAAGGGTTTGCGTATGTAGTGAATAGTTTGCATTTTACAGTGACGAATGTTTCAGTCGCGCTCACGTCCTTAGTCGCTTCAGTCTCACCTTGGCAGTGGGCGATACAGAACGGCTCGCCGTTTCTCTCTTTCTTTAATTAGCTGCTTATTTATTTCTTTAATCAGCCGCTTATTTATTTCTTTAATCAGCTAACCCAAACCTGGGTGCCGTGTCGAATCTGTCTTGGTGTCACCAGACACATCATTTATTATTTAATTAAACGAATCTATCACGTTACACCATGCCAGTGCAAGTCCCTTATTTACTCCCCTTATTATGAATTTAATATTTACACCCGTCCCTATAGCAACAGCCCTCTTGCTTTGCTAGAACATTTCAGTCGAGGCTTTCATAACAAGGCGGCGCCGTTTACGCCTTTTCCGGGAGCAAACCCTCGGCGAAAATAAGCGCTGTTACACACGCCGTATTGCGAGAACGTCCTCGAGCATCACAATTTATTTTCGCCCACTTTCGCTGGTACGTGAACTCCAGCTCTCATTTCCTCTCCCACACACGCCTGCTGCGAGGAGGATCCCCAAGCATGCGAAGAGTTGTGTGTCATACGTGCTCTATAAATTCCTAATAACTTGAGATGAAAATAAGAGAACACTGACTGGAGGCACTGGATGTGTTACAGCTCGGTCCTGGACATACATAAAGGCATGTTTGCCTTTAGCACAGGGTTTATGCCACTTATGTCGGAGCCACTGGTATACAGGAGCCTTTTTGGACGGCCTTGTGATGGTCGTAGGGATAAGAATCAATTTTAAGGGACTCAGAAATCGATCTGTTAAAGTTTGAGGTCTGACTGTGGAACTGTGTGTGCCGTTTCGCGACCACATTACGTTCGGCCAAACAAAATGTCTGTTGACTAAACCATAGTCACCATAATCGTGTTTAGTCCATTTCAGGGGTGCTCACTGAATCCCAGAACCCTACAAAACAAGGGTAAAATGTCTTTTTTTTTTTACTTTTTGATGGAATTTTGATCTCTGATATGCTGAAAAATGTTAAAACCATAAAAAGGAGGTGGTTTAAATGTAGCATGATAACCAAAATACAAACGTAATCCTTTCCCTCATAAATGATCTACTTTCAAAAGTACAGGTTTTTTTTTTTTTTGTTTAAAAAGGAGGGGGGGGAGGTCTAAAGCTCTGATCTGATTAGAATCACCCCCGATTGTACTGTAGTTTAGATATTTTGCATAGTGTGTTTATTTTAAACAGTAATATTAATTAATACATAGCATGAAAGTATTGCTGCATTTTGTTGTGCGGGCCTGTGATTCTTATGCTTGTGTCTTTTCTGAAATTTTAGACGCTTGCCTAAAAGGAAAGGAACCATGCTGGTTTTCTGCCTTCAAGGCTGCGATTCTCTTTTCAGCCAGCAGGTGTCGCAAGGGTTCACTCATTCACGAGCGTTCTGTCATTCAGACCTCAGTGAGATGTGTCTAAGACATATGTTAGTTCCTAATATAATCCTTAAGACTTTGGGCGATAAAGAGAACGGATTTTGGTTGGATGGAGATTGATTTAAACCTGTAAATGGAACATGAGCTCTGGCCTGAGAGCAGAAGACGCTGAGTTCAAATCTCAGCTCTGCTAAGCTTCCCTTGACCTTCTGTCATTCCATAAATGCAAAGTGCTGTAAACGTTCTCCTCTTTTCCATGAAGCTGATCTCCTCACTGCACCCCCAGACCTGACCTCGGCGGCAGCCATGTACCGCGGACCGGTCTACGCCCTACATGACGTGGCGGACAAGATCCCCATGACCAACTCACCACTGCTGGACCCTTTACCCAACCTGAAGATCAAAGTGTACAACTCGTCTGGTACGGTGACGCCTCAGGACGAGCTTTCTGACTTCTCGTCCAAGCTGTCGCCCAAACTCCCTCACTCGCTCATCGACAGCGACACCATGGGACGACGCACTCAGAGCCTGGTGCGCACCAGAGACCCGTCCTGCACTGCCTTTGGCTCGTTCAATTCCCTCGGAGGGCACCTGATCGTTCCTAACTCAGGTACGTGAGCTAGCTGTTCCACAAGCACCCGTGCCGTTTTCGGCAGGGACGGGCGGGAGTAACTGTTAGCGAGAGAGAGAGAGAGAGAGAGAGAGAGAGAGAGAGAGAGAGAACCAAACACGTCCAGCCTTGAGGTGAAAGTGTGTTCAGGGTCGTTAAGAAGGCAGAATGTTCCGAAAACGATTCACATCTTGAAGTGATTCACATCGTGCAGTGTGTCAGCACATGGCGTTTGGAGTGGAGCAGACGGGCCCTGCCAGCTGCTGATTGAAGGTAAATGACATAATGAAGAGCAGCCCTGACCAGGTGCAGCTCAGGAAGGCGCGGTGTTAGCTCCAGCCAGGGCTGTAACCACAGACTACAGAAGCTTCCAGCAAATCGGAATCACTGCCACCGTTCATCAGTGCATTGTATCGCTGCCCGGACACGGTTCCACCACCCAGTTCTCTGGTTTTCATGCAACTGGTTTAAAGACGGCTGATCGATTCAGGGCCCGACTCCCATCCTGACACTTTTACAGGCAAGTGAAAAGAGAAATGAGCTGCCGTGTGTACACACACTCAGCCTGAAGTGTTATTCATCATGGCTGTGACACCAGCCAAACGTGAGAACGATGGGAGAAGCATGCCATGGATCAATCTCAGACTCGTGCGTGCAGAGAAACCGAGACGGCCATGCTTTAGCTTTGGAGTGAAACAATAGTCTAGTGTGTGTCTGGCTGCTTGTAATACTGAGCCCCGCCGGACGTGTTTATGGGCCAGCTGATCTTATAACTTGTTTTTAAAGCCTCATGCTCAGCTTGATGATCACCGTGTTTTCAACCCTCTCCAGGTCAATGGGTTTCTGTTTCAGTCTCAAGATACCTCTCAGACTTCCGTCCTTTAATGCTCCCTCGCTGAATGAGGTAAGGCAGGGATGGGATTATCGAGCTCTTAAATAGAGGTAGATGTAGAATGGTAGCTGCGCACGAGGACGAGGTTGCGAAGTAAGGTAGGCATGAAAAGGTGCGAGTGAAACAAGAGGGCCATGGAATGAGGGAGGCTGTGTAACGAGTCAGGGGTAGAATGAGGCAATGAGCTTCCTGCGGTGGGAGTTCGAGGCGGATTGAGATTATGAGATTAGCGCGTTATGCTAACGTGGAGCATGGCAGCAAGCGGAACGAGGTAGGACGGAATTGGAGTGGGGTGTGTGGGGGGGGGGGGAGCAACGAGGTAGATGGGAACGAGGTAAGTGTGGATCGAGGTGGGTACAAATTGGAACACGGTAGGTGGGCACTGAGATGAAGTAGGTGGAAATGAGGTAAGCGTGGCATGAGGTAAGAGGAAACTGGAACGAGGTAGGCGGTCATTGAGCTGGGTGTAGTCAATGGGGCAGCACGATGGCTCGGCGGGTAGCTCCGCTGCCCCACACAAGGCCTGGGTCCTCTCTGTGTGGAGTCTGCATGTCCTGCATTCCCGTGTCTCCTGCGTGGGTTTACTCCAGGTACTCCGGTTTCCTCCGACACCCCAAAGACATGCGCGTTAGGTTAATTGGTGTCTCTAACGTTGGCCTTTAGTGTGTGACTGTGTGCGTGCGCGCTCAGAGGTGCCGGGCGGGCACCGGCTGGCCCGCGGCCCCGTGTGGGTTAAGCGGAAGAAAATGAATGGGTAGTTGGGAACGAGCTAGTTTGGGAAATGAAACGAGGTCAATGGGATTTGGAGCGAGGATGCAGGAGTGGGGTCGATGGGGAACGTGGTGTCGTCCGACTTTAGCTGGTTCCTCTTGTACAGGACACGGTGAATCCCTCTATCATTGACGCATTGATTTTACAGCTCCCCTGAGAGCAGGGGCGAAACGGCCCGCCCGTAAATCAGCTCTGAACTGCGCTGAAAGTGACTTAAGGCAGCGTATGGGATTAGGGCCGGCCGTAGATTAGAGACTGAGAGGGTAATCATTCTCCTGTCAGTCAGCCATCCCTCCGGTACCGGCAGCACTATTACCCGTTAATTCATTATGAAACAGGATTGGCACTCTGCTGTCAGCCGGGCTTTGAAACTGTGTAATGTGGCAAAGGCCCACATATGCCAGCCGTTCCCTGGAGGGTCGTGCTGCGAGCGGGATGGGCTAGGGAGAACTCTTACAAGGTTCTTCCTCGCCACGACGAGCCCATTGCGCGAGCCAGTTCAGAAATCCACGAGGATGCAAGGTCCGGATTATCCCCCAAGGTCCGGCCTTTCATTTGCACAAAGCGTCCTTGTACATTTCAGCAGAATGAATATTTCAGCGCTAAAGTTGGCCCGGAGTTATCCGAAACATGCCGCGTTCCAACAGATCGGCTCGGCTAATAAATAATACGAGGGAGCGGGCAGGAACGGCGCGCATGCCTCGCAGGTTCGGGTCCTGATTTTGGGAACCAAATGACAAGTTCCTTTTCAACTCCAATTGAATCAATTACCTCATGTCTGTGTTGGGGTCCCGAACCGTTTCAAACGGCGTTGCGTTTACCCCTGTGCGATGATTTCGGCCGTAGCGCGAGAGTTGCCCGGGTGCAACTGGTGAGCTTCGGATTTCCTCGCTGCACGGGCTGCTTGTGAGTGACATTGACATGGCTTTGCTCTTTGCACTCGCTCTGGCACCGCGGTGAGCACTGGCAGGCACGAGGCTTGGCAGAGGGCGAACTGAGGCAGAGGTCACAGTTAGATGACAGTTGCTTTTGTGTGTGTGTGTGTGTGTGTGTGTGTGTGCCTACAGGTGTGAGCTTGTTGGTGCCAGCGGGTGCCATCCCTCAGGGACGGGTATATGAGATGTACGTGACGGTGCACAGGAAGGAGTCAATGAGGTAAAGTTTCCTTTCAATTATGCACAGAGCTCCGCCCCCCTCCAGACCAGGCCGACGCTGACATTCATCAGCACAGCCGGGCGAGATTGTGGGAAATCAGCTGACCCCCCCCCTCTGCTCCCCACCATGCCTCACAGTTTCCAATAGCTCCTCCAGCTTGGACCTGAAAAACAACATGATGAGAGCTGGGGTCCAAGTTAGTGCTTCCAGTAGCCACCACAGAGCAGTCAGATCCAAAACCCCAACTCTCGCATGGCCAATGACCTCCAAACGAACTGAATGTTATCCCTGTCCTATAAATAGGAATCAAAAACAGGTTTTTTTTAAAAAATGTTTATAATTACACCCTACCATGCACCCTGTTTGATTTAACTCTTTAAAGGAGAACTACCTCCCAGGTGTGTAATCTTGCACCTGTATGGCTTATTTAGTATAGAAAATGAATTCAAAATAAATACTCGTTCAAGAGCCCATCGAAGCGTTTCAACATTCAAGCGATGGGGAAAACTACGTCCCAGTTTGCTTGTTTGCTTGTTCTTCCATGCAATGCAATGCGTGTTTGAGTCCATCCACAGATCCCATATCAGATTTCACCCGGAGCTCTAACTTGGCCTCTCTACTGCCTGTACCTACCTTTCCTATTTACATATGTATTTTTTTTTTGGCCTGTGTTTACCGTTCCCGTTGTGCTAGAAAGTGTCTTGTGTAGATTTCGGCTAACTAGCACGTCTCCCCTGTTGAAAAACAGCACGATACTGCCACCACCATGCTTCACGGTAGATTGTGAAGCATCGGAATTGGCGATGGTGCGAAGAATTGGCATTTCACCACACATGCGGTTGGAATTTCAACCCGGGTCTCAGCGAAACTCAAAAGCCCAAGCGAGACCGAATATGGCACGGGTTTAATCCATCAAAGATCGGACAAAATGTGTACGTCACGAAACACTTTTGCAAAACAAGCCTGTTTTGAGCAAGTGAGCAAGTGAGCTCCCTCAGATGAGACCACGAAACCTCGAGAGGAACCTGGACTCATACATGAAATGCATGAAGCACGTTTGGCTAAGAGAAAGGACTTGGGTAGTCAAAAATGGGGAATATTGCATACATTGTGTACGTGTATCTTTATCTCTGCAGGCCTTTAGTGGATGATACCCAGACTGTTATAAGCCCGGTGGTGAGCTGTGGGCCTGCAGGCGCTCTCCTCACTCGGCCAGTCATCATCACCATGCACCACTGTGCTGAAGCCGACACGGAGGACTGGCTCATTCAGCTCAAGAGCCAATCGCAGCAGAGCCAGTGGGAGGTGAGTCCGTTTAGTATAGGAGGTGTTTCGTGTACATCAGTTCCCCTGTGAGATCATGGCAAACCTGAGATCATGTACCAGGGCCTGTGCGCTGTTGTGTGTTTGATAATCTTACCGAGCTAGATTTTATAAGGAACCAAGCAGCGAGTACGTTTATTCATATGAACCTCGTGAAGAACCCTGTAGATCCCACTGACCACCAAGACCAACCTAATGTAGGCAGCATCATTTATAGGGTTTCAGTTCAATCGAACGCATGAAAATACATACAGGTTTTGTATTTCTCTATACCTTCTTTATTTGCTAGGTAAAGTTTCTAAATTGAGTCTTATAATGAGTTTTTGAGGATTATTCTCTTTCCTATCCGCTTAAACCTGGTCATGGTCACAAAAAAATCGTGGAGGCTTATTTTAGCTCCACCCCTGCATTTTAGACCTGTAACTAAGACTGCAGCCATGCTCCAGTTAACCACGTGGTGAGGAATTCGATTCGAAAGAGTTATAAGAATTATGATAGGGAATAAAGATCTGTCTTATATGCATCTTATTCACGTCTGAATGACGGAGAACTAATACGGCACCTGCTGTCGTAAGCATTGTGCATAATATTAATATAGCACAACATAAATACGTTTTCATATACTTGTTTATTAATATTACCGTTCGAATTAATACCCTACGTGCAAAGTGCCTGAACTACTGCAGACAGACTTCGGTTATGGGTTTGTATCATAGGACATAATGCGGACTTTAAATACCATTACGTTTACTTTTACTAGCTGTGTGACCCTTGGAAGGTAGCATTGGCAAGCAGGTTAGCATTCGAACCCGTATCTTACGCCCGCTCTGCTGTTGTACAAAGCAAGATCGCCTGTGTTTGCGCAAAGAAACACGCACTTTCAGAAGAAAACACAAAGCGTTGGTTCATCCAAAAAAAAAAAAGTGCCAGCTGACCAAACGTGGATCCAGATCCAGAAACAAAGATCCAAAGCTTCCCCGCACCACACTGGGACAGCCTCGATAAACAGAACCCAGCTAATTAGATGGCGACAGAGAAGGGTGTGTTATCTGCCCCCGTGCCTCCTTGCTCTTCGGGCCTTCAGAGAGGAAAGAGATGGGTCTTTATTTCCACGGAAGCTGAGCATGCACGATAGCACCAGCCACCCGCCAGGCTTGTCATTAACGCTGGAGAAGTTATCTGGAGTTATCTGGGCGCGGGACCGCGGGTGTAGCTGCGAACAAAGCCCCCCGCGCATCCAGTTACTGCCCTTTATTGCTATCGCGCGCCAGCACAACGGCGGCGCGCTAATTAGCCGCGAGTTAAAAGAAAGCGGCGGCCTACGCAAAGCGCAGACACTCTTCCACTTCCCTCCAAACACTCGTCTTGTTCTCATTATAGCTGCTGATAAAGCGGCTTCTTCCTCACACTGCGTAAATGCCAACTGATCGTGACAGTGGAGATACTGGTCTGAAATTATTAGTGACTGAACCCTTCAGCTGACCAGAAAGCTGTTGTTTTTTTTTTCCCCCTCCCTTTTGGTATTTTCATGCACTGTCACGGAACAAGAAACGAATCTGATCCAAATCATCTCCGAGCGTGGCCTACTCCTTTCAGATTGCTCCAGGCGGCTGTCAAAGTGGCAGCTTTGGCATTGATGTGTGCCCACATTCATCTTCCTGCAGACCCTCGCTGCTTTCGAGCCGCTTTGGAGCTGCTTAGCAATAGTCTGTGACCTTGTCTCATGTTATCAAATATAAAACACCCCTACCTGGGCGCGAGATTAAAAAAAAAAAAAAAAAAAAAAAACGAGCATGGTAGGACGTCGCGAAAGAACCGACCAGGGCAACCAAAGGAGGCGTGACGCTGGTGGAAGGAGCACACTTTTCCGGCGACTTCTGCTTTTGAATTAAACAATGTGCACTGGGCACTGTTCCTGCCACCCTGTTGCTCAGAAATGGATCCTCGTAAGTACAGTTCATTCTGCATGATTTATAATCCTGCTGCGTTGCTGTTCCGTTAGTGTCAGTCATTTTTAATGAGCTTGGATGTTTGTTAAAGCGTATCTCGCGTAGTTTTAAACAGTGACGCTCTAACAATAGACAGCTCAGAGACCGTAGGAGAGGAAATCCGGAGCATTAGAGGACTTTACTCAGGAGAAGGACAAGGATCCCGGTGAGGGAATCGGTCTTTAGGGACTGCAGTTCCAGTCGCTTGGGCGAGCAGCAGGCGGCTCGAGTCAGTTTATCTCCGAGCGCCGTAAATCCTTCGTATCTCCAACCAAAAACATGCCCGGTTCTTCAAACGGGTTTTTTTGCGAGCACGAGCGGCGAGCGGAAATCTCTGAATGAATCTTCAAAATGATCCCACAGTTTATCAGTTGGGTGCAGCATGGTGCTCGGACAGCGATTACGAGCAAATGATGAAACAATGCGTTGAGCATTTATTCGTCGAATGCGATTGCTTTTTTTAAAAACCAGATGGAGACGTGTCCTCCAAACGCATGCGTTTCAAACGTCTTTTGCAATTTAATCTTTGAAACGACAGCACGTCCTTTGCGTTTAATGTTCTCCCGCAAGACAATCCATACATTATTTTGCCTTGTTTACACTTAATACAAGACCACTGATTCATGAGCTCGGCGCTGCACCGTGACATTTTTGAATGCTTGAAGTTCTGCTTACCTTGCATTTAAATTTGCTGCGCTGTTATTTCCACTGGTGTCATTAAGAAGGCCGTGATGGAGCCACGCTTCCAGGAGGGGGCGCCAAAAGGTCACAGGTTATGTGCTAGGCTTTGTGCGCTGTGCTTGTCAAAATGTCATTTGCACATCAAATAAAACGAATTAAATAATCGCATCTTTGCCGTGGAGGATTTGCAGTTAAGCACTTTATTTTACGTGTGTGTGTGTGTGTGAGTGAGAGTGCAGAGGGGTGGGATGCAGAGGGGTGGGGCGTAGCTTTGGGGAGGCTCCTAGGAAAAAGGAGGTCCCGTTTTCGTTATCGACAAAATCACAGAAAATATGGAGAGAACGTTTTTGTGAGTATCGCACACCCCTGGAGCTGAAGATGATGCACCAAAGAAAGGCCTATTGATTAGATCCCGCGCTGTATAAAAATCCATGATTTACGGTTGGTGAGTTTATCTGGAGATCATGGATGTGGTTTTGTCGAGAAGACCAGGTCTGGTGGGATCCATGGGGCTTGCGAATATCCCTCCGTCGCTGGAGCAGAGATTTGCGGACAGTTTTATCATTAACGACTTTCCCAGTCATACCCGAATGACAGCGAAGGGAAAGCAGAATGGGTTTTCAAGCGCTCCGTTTCTGCGGCTGAAGGGGAGCCACGTTAGCATGATGGATTGACTCAAGGCTTGGGTAAATAAATCAGTTCTGGACGGCATTAGCTCAGCTTCCCTGTGCGGCTTCCTCATTATCTCGCTAACGCTCTCCAATCCGCCACTCCCTCAGGACCCGTTACAGAGGCTAATGACCACTCATAATGCTGCTGTTTAATGGCCAAGCCGACAATAAAGTATTTTAATTCCTTTTCTCTCTCTCTCTCATAATGGGCTGAAATTAATGACGATGTGGAGGCTGCGGAGGCCGCCGGCGTTGTAACTAATAGACAGATAAGAGGCTCCGCTCGAGATCCTTTGCATCAGATGCCTGGAACGAGAGCGACACGGAGGCGTTATTATAGGGGTCACCCAAGAGAGGTCTAAATTGTGTGTGTGGTCTCAGCAGCCTTTGGATCTTCAATCACAAGGAACCACATGCGTGGCTCGTTATGTTGGTCGCATTCGTTTCGACACAGTGGGAGCTAATTGGCCGTGTGCGTTTTCTGCGTGCAGGACGTGGTGGTGGTGGGAGAGGAGAACTTCACGACACCCTGCTACATTCAGATGGACGAGGAGGCCTGCCACATCCTGACGGAGACTCTCGGGACGTACTGTTTGGTAGGACAGTCGGTCAGCGCCGCCACCACCAAGAGACTCAAGCTGGCCGTCTTCGGACCGGTCACCTGCACTGCCCTCGAGTTCAACATCCGCGTCTACTGCCTGGACGACACGCAGGACGCCCTCAAGGTGAGTCTGTGTATTTGTAAAGAGGCCAGCTTATGAGCATTTAGGGCAGAATTTAGAGGGGCACCGCTGTACCCATCTGTTGCCATATAACAGGCTTGTTAAAGACAAAATGGAGATATGAAGAACATGTTGATTGGTTTAATTCTGTCTATGCTGATATAACTAATGGTTATAACTAAAGCTAATCCATGCCTAATATGTACTTTTGTTAGGTTTTGGTTAATCGCGCCTAAAACATAAAAGAATATGCGTTTGCGCATGTCCGTTAACCCTAATACCGAATAAACTGGCTCTGGCACCTGTGGATGCTGGGGCATTATGGGAAATGTAGTGCCTATAGCGAGGTGAGTGGTGTGTCCTGTGGTTCTGCTCAGCAATCCAGAACTGAAATAAATAATAATAAAATAAATTAAGTTTCTACCGCGGTGATTTTAGTAGGGCACAGCAACATTTTCCTGGACGTTCCCCAGTAAAGTGGGTCTGCTGATGCCCCTGGCGGGTGTGTGCGTGTTCAGGTATACACTGTGTGTGTGTGTGTGTGTGTGTGTGTGTGGTCTCAGCGCTGTGTGGGAGAGAGCAGACGAGTGGTAGGAGGCAGCAGGGCTCAGTTCCATGTCTCAGAGAGACTCCGTCATTTGAATAGAATGTCCGTCGGCCAACTGTTCTCACTCGGCGAGAACTTTCATTTCATTCACAGCTTTCTCGTTCCCGATCTGCGCTGCATCTTACGCAGAACAGTAGCGCAATACGGCTTTTAAAACACGATCAGGATGAGCTTTAGCCCTTTGACCGGTATTTCCTCCTTCCCACAGCAGCAGTGCTGGAAGCCTAAACTTTAGGGTGACTGTTGCACCACCACTGTCCCGAAGTCCCAAACGCCCGACTGTTTTACCATTTCGGACTCATCCATGAACAGCCACGCCAGTGCCGTTTGGGTTCCTCCAGCAATCTTTTGAGTTCGGTGGGACTGAATCAAACCTCAGACCTCCAAGTGACCCGTGATGGCGCAGCTCATCTCAATGACTGCAATGCATTCATGTTCACGCCCTGTAGGAGGTGCTGCAGATGGAGAAGCAGATGGGCGGCAAGCTCCTGGACGAACCAAAGACCCTGAACTTCAAGGACAGCACCCACAACCTGCGCCTGTCCCTGCACGATGTTCCTCACACGCAGTGGAAGAGCAAGCTCCTGGCCAAGTATCAGGTACCGCTGTCGTTCGGAAGGCTTGTCTGAGGTTCGTTTTGTGTCATGCGAGTTTGGATTGCCACCATTGAGTGTGTGTGTGTGTGTGCGCGCGTGTGTGTGCAGGAGTTGTCGTTTCAGCAGGTATGGGCCGGCTCTCAGAGGAACCTGCACTGCACCTTCACGCTGGAGCGCTTCAGCGCGGCCACGGTGGAGTTAACCTGCAAGCTGTGCGTCCGCCAGGTGGAGGGAGAGGGTCAGATCTTCCAGCTCAACACCACCCTGTCTGAGGTGAAGAGACGCTGAAGGCAGCTAGAGTTTCCCCTCCAAAAAGTGAAAGAGCCGCTGATTCACACACAGACACGCTTACTAGAACATTCACTCAGGCACTGACTTGGAAGGAAATGGAGGGAATTTTGTTCAAAGCCAAATGATTCATCAGTTCGGTGAAGGTTGGGAAGGTTGGGGTTCTTTAAGGAGATCTTTAAGAATGAATGGATTCAAACACTGACTTGCTGAGGTTTAGGGCTAGGATTCAACTAGAAGTGCTAGGCTTAATTAGGAGGCTTCCCGTTAAATGTGTAGGATTTTGAGGGTCAAACTAGAACCGTTTGTGGTTTATTAATCAGGAGGACCAATCCGTAGCTCGTTTGAGAAGAAATGAGTCGTTGATTTAAACGAGTAGTGTTTCTTGAATGTGTCGTTGACTTTGGGAAACAAAGCGAGCCAAAAGGAACACGGGCTGAAAACATTTGCTGGGCCTGAACGTCCTACGAGTCCGAAGTCGCGGGACAAACTTTGTGCACCCCCTAAAATGCCCTGGGAATATAATGTTCTAGGTCTGAGTCGATAGTGGATAATTAGAATCATAATAATAATCACGTTACACCTGGACACGTTATAAATAAACACACAGTGTATATAGAGACAGGCTAATTATCCAAACGTCCCTGACATCCACACACCTACAAGGATCCGGACCACCGGGTGCAGAGTGTCACAGTGATGAGGACACGCCGACGGTCTCCTGTCTCTCATTACGAAGCGACTGCCACAAGTTTTGATGGATGCTCGCCATCGCCTTCTCTGCTGACTGCACATCTGATTTGGGTCTGACTCTGGGTTCCTCTCTCTCTCTCTCTCTCTGTCTCTCTCGCACTAAATCACTTCCTGTTCGTTTGCTTTAATTGTCATTAAGCCCTGAGAGCTGGAGATTGCAGGTTTTGGAGTGCTGTTGACTTTGACTCCGGAGGGCTCCAGCAGGACCTTTTGCAGGCAGCTCACAGTTTTTACGTCGTGACAGGAGCGACCCGGCAAAACCTTCGAATCTGTGGGGATTAATGATTAATTCATAACGTAATCTCTTCTATAATGGGCTGGATTTAAGCTCGATCGTTCTTATGCTGCGGAGTGAATCAAGTCTGTTAATCAGGACCATCTTGGAGTCAGCTGGCACGGTTTGGGTACAGATGCGTGTGAAGAAGTGTGTGAGCTCTCTAAATGACCTGTTTTTTTTTTGTTTTTTTTTTAAATGATTCATTCATCATTTTCATGCTCGTTAGTTCGATTGAGGGTCAGGCCAGTGTGCAAGGCGACTCCCGACCCCAGACAGGGCACCAATCCATCGTAAAAAGCACAGTCACGAACTCATAACGAGACCCTTTAGAGATGCCGAGGGAACCGGAGTACCAGGAGGAAACCCGTGCAGACACGGGGGAGAACATGCAAAATCCACATAGGAGGAGTTGACCTGGGCTCTCTGGAACTTTAAGGTTATCCTGTGCCCAAAGAAAACAGAGCACAGGCTTGTATGCCATACAGAATGCCCCTCTTGCCCCTATTGGGGCTGGCAAGCGTGATTGTCAGGGGATGATCCACTGTCCTCCTTCTGCTCCCTCAGACATAGCAAATGGTATAAATGATTGTTGCGCCCCCGAGCGCCTTCGTTCATTGGCGCTTGTCCACCACGGCAGGGTGGACTGGATCTGGCGTTAAGCGCGGACACGATTAGGTGTGACCGGATTCTCTGTCGCCCCCTACAGGACTCCCAGTGCATTGATACCTCCTTGCTGGACCCGGCTAGCAACATCACAACTCTGATGGGACCCAACGCCTTCCGCATCCCTCCGTCCATCCGGCAGAAGCTGTGCAGCAGCCTGGACGCCCCTCAGACCCGTGGCAACGACTGGAGGATGCTGGCCCACAAACTCAACCTGGACAGGTAAACGCAGATGCCTGCGCTCGCCGTCTGCACCGTGTTTCTGTCAGCGATGGCTGTTGTCTCTCTCTCTCTCTCTCTGTCTCTCTCTCTCTCTCTGTCTTTCTCTGTCTCTCTCTCTCTCTCTCTCTCTCTCTCTCTCTCTCTCTCTCTCTCTCTCTCTCTCTCTCTCTCTCTCTCTCTCTCTACATTTGCCATACTTGGCCTGAAACCCATCAGCTTTATGGCTAATATGCAGGAATGGATAAGGCACTTGTATCGCCAGGCCGGCTCAGATTAAAGACGGTTACTGCACAGGGCATCTTCTTTGTAAAATAGAATGCTTCTTTAACGTAGCCCAAAATGTTTGCCTTGTTTTTTTTTTTTTTTTAAGTTATGGCTTGGGAAATGGAGAAAGTCATTTATCATATGCTCTGCAAACAGACTTCTTTAGAACCCAAACTCCCGTGAGATCCCACACAGCAGAAACATCGTCCTTTTTTTATAAGGATAAAACAGATCAAGGCAGTGAAACTGTAGAGAGGGAATGAGATGAGGTGGCACCTGTATCTTAGCACTTTATGACCTGTCCCAGTGCAGCCTGTTTCACCATCGCTGGATAGTCAGATAGTGTGGCTCTTGAAAATCCTCAAAGCCCTTTGAAGGAGTCACTTTTTGGCATACAAAGCCCTTTAACTACACAGTTTTCCAGCTTTATTTTATATAAGAACGAGACAAAAGGCAAGGGTTCTGCTCAAAGGAACCGTCTCCTTCAGCTGTCTAAACCTAGATTGGGAAAAATGTGCCCATTCTTGCTTGCAGAATGACTGAACTCGAGGACTTTCACCTTCTTATTTTTAAGCCACTGCATTGTGGTGTTTTGTGTTTTTGGCAGGGAACATTGGGTCGTGGTCGTGCAGCTGTCTAGCAGAAGGCCATGGGTTTCCCTCAGGAATTTGCAGTGCCAGCCCAGTTCCTGCTGAAGGAAAGCACCCTCACAACGTAATGCTGCCACCACCGTGCTTCACAGCAGGTATAGTCCTCCTAAGAACATCAGAGCCGTTTTACTGCTTATAAAAAGTTTAGCTTTGGGCTGATTCATGCAATAACAGCAATATTATTCAGGGCAATCATTCGTTATATTTAAATTAAAGCTTATCCCTGGTGTGTAATTGGAGAAATGAAGCAATGCCACCGACCAGCGTCAGTCATAAAGTTCTCCAGAGTTAAAACTGACCGTCCGCTCACTTTGCCAGACCAGTATAATCCTGACGTGCTCATCCCGTCGTACTCTTAACCCTCTGAGGACCATGGGACGTGCTGCTCCCTCAGTTTTAAACAAAACCCTTCGGTCCTGAAAAGGATAGAAGTGAAGCGTGAAGTGGGGGAAAAAAACGGATTTTGTAACCCGTTCAGGATCGTAGGTTGTTTCAGTCGCGTTTGGCGTTTCAAAAGTAAGGGCCAAATTCGTCCCTTGGTCCTCAAAGGGTTAACAGTACGCTGGGGGACAGTTAAAAGCCTCTAAACCCGTTTATTTTTCCCTATTCAAGAATAAACGAAATAAATATGGCAAAAGAGAGAAAACCTTCTGCTGTTTCCAAAAATAAATAAATAAATAAGAACGAGGTCATAGCAGTGTCACTGGTTTCATGAGCAGACTGTGTGTGTGTGTGTGTGTGTGTGTGTGTGTGTGTGTGTGTGTGTGGGTCGTCTGGCCAGAATACAGCCCGCTCAATTAGCCAGCTGCTTCCTAACAAAAGACCGACACTTATGGCAACTTCTTATCATTACTTTTTAATTGCTTATCTTCTTCAAAGTCTTATCGGAGAATCCTCACACTGCAAGAGCGTTAATTAACGGAGTAAAAAAGCAGAGCCAGGGATGAAACGCACAAATGAGTTCGGAATCAGTGCAAACAATTTACACACACACACACAAAAAAACACCTACAAACACATATATATATATATATATATATATTTATTAGTTAGGGTAAAATGAAGCAGAATCGGATTTCTGAACCCCTTGCTTTATTTCGAAAGAAGGACAGTCTTTGGGAAAAGGGGCGCGTGCATACTTTTGGAAATGAACAACAGACGCCTGTAAAGCAAGGGTGGGGGAGTGACGGTACTTCTGATCATGGCTCCGGGGCGGGCAGATACGTTAAAAAGGTACATGTAACAACTTATTATTATCATTATTATTATTATTATTATTATTGATATTATTCTACACGTTTCTGCCGTTAAAGTGCAGGCACGGTTCAAACGCCGCTGTGTCTCCTAGGCGTTTTTGGATTAGATCCGTTGTCTCCTGTAAGCAAAATGCACGTACACGTCACGTGGCCGAACGTATCGGGACACAGTCTGACGCGTCTGACCAAAAGTATTGGGACACGAAGCAACGTGACCGGATTTAAGCGCTGCTGTCGTTCCTTTATCGCGGAAATGCAGATTCGATGGGAAAATGCCTGGATAACGTGGTGTGGTGTAAAACGGCAGGAAACTCTCAGCTCAGTGGACGGACGTCATGCTGAAAGCTGAATGCTGAAAACGAATAAAGTTTGAGGCTTTTCAATCCCCCGACCAGCTTTGCGAATCAATAACCTGCTCTAATGAACGTAGAAACCCTGCGATATCAAACTCCCCAGAGACACAGAGAGTGTAGATGGCTATCCAGTGGATATAGATGGCTTTCCAAATGGCATCTTACCTAGAGTTACATCATCCACTTTTGGCCTGTCAGTAAGAAGCCCGTCTGTTTATTTATGGCCGGTTACAAGCTTAAGCGCTGAAGAGTCTGTGTGCCAGCAGAGAGCGTTTGATCATTTTACCAGCCGTGCTGGGGCACCCCGGACTGCTCGTACAAGGGGAAACGAGCTGAACCCCGGACCTGGTGGCCACACTCACCGAGAACCCTCACCGAAATTCGACATAGAAGACTCCACCTGGCCGGAGGCGGAACACGATCCAGGGAGGCTCAGAGGAACAGAAATTTGAAATGCCAAGGCGGTACTGGAGACCGGGAGTCTAATTGAAAGCAGCAGAAGTTCAGGACAGTCCTGCAAATCACTGAGGAGGGCCGGTGTCAGCCGTGGCTCCTTCATTAGCATTTAAAGCAACAGTCTCTCAAACCGGTCGTTCTGAACAGGGCGGTTAGGAAGGGATGAGAAGGGTGCTTTGGGGACGGGGTTAATAATAATAATATTAATAATAATAATAATAATAGTAGATAGTTGAGAAGAGGTCGCCCACATTATCCTCCCTTCCCCACAGTGTTTGGGTCAGGTTACACCTGTTCTTCTCTGGCCCTAATATAGACGCTCCCAAACTGTCTTTCATACTTTAGAACACCACGACGCTCGTGCCTAAACTAATCTGTGTGCCTCTGTCCTGCTCTGCGCTCCACGTAGAAATGTTCAACAATTCTATAAAAAATACCTGTATTCCTGATTTAAAACACATTTTGTGTAATCATTTTACGAAGCGTTTTTACTGAAGAACTGGCACTTTGTTCCCATATAAAGTAGCCCCGTTTACAGCTTGTACTTGTGTTACAACACACAGCCATTAATATCGAAATCACTGGCAACCAAGGTGAGTGAAAATGCCCAAATTATGCCCAGCGAGGCAGTTCCCCTGCCCGGTATTATGTGACTTGTTATTGTTACAAGGTCTCAGGTATGAATGGGGGGCAGGTGCGTTAAATTTAGTGTTATTGCTCTCACACTGTCTCGTACTGATCACTGAAAGTTGGCGCCCCATGGTAAAGAACTCTCTGAGGATCTGAAAAAAAACCCCAAAACGATACATAAAGATGGTACCACGGTGCCCCAGACCATCCAGCGGTTTGAACAGGACAGGTTCCAGTCCGAACAGGTAAAAGGGGGCGGAGCCACGCTAACCATGATTCCACTGAAGTTATCTTGTGGTAATTATGTGAATCTGATTTGATTTAAGCTACGATCGCGGTACAAAAACAAAAGCATGGTAACCATTAATAGTTTTAATTCTACCCGAAGTGTTACTGGTTTGTTTTTCAGTACGGGAAGGCGTAGTGTTGCTTTGGTGTGGGTCTCTCATTGTTTGTGTTGCCTTGTTTGTCCTGGAACAATTGCTTCATGTTGGTTTTCTCCCATCCCTACCGTATTGTGGAACGCCCCGTGTCTCTGATCCTGTTTGTAATCCGTAGCAGCTCTTTTCTTTTTCCCGTGCACAACGGGTTTCGTTTCAACGCGTTAGCATGGCAGCGTTTCACCCCTTTATTCTTTTCCATTGGATTGCGTTTAGCCGTATGCTCGTAACGACGCCAGACGTAAGCACATCACAGACAAACAGGACTCAATAACAAATTATCCAGCCAGGACAGCAATAACACACACACACACACACACACACACACACGCACGCCAACGCACACGCACGCCAACGCAGGCGCTCGCACATCCGAGTTCAAAGCACAAGCCTCTGGATTTGGCCAGTAGGTTCCACTACTAGAGAGAAAATCTCATTATCCTAATTAGCTCTTTCCCTCTGAAATAAGCATTGATTATGTGCTTTCAAGAAGACATGAAAAGGGGACTGGAGTAGGACTTAAAATGATTAGACCTACGTTAGTCTGACGGGGTTTTCTTCTAGAGCAGACCGATATTAAGCGGTTTGCACCAAAGATTTCCTATTTTTGGCAAAGTAAGAAAAACGGCTCAGACACAGAAAAGGGAAAAAAAAAAGGTGTTCGTCAGCAAAACATTTATCCAGGACCGAATTGTTCAACTGTTCAGAAGAAGCAGATCTACGCTCGCCTCTTCCGTGCCGCGTGAGCTGAGAAATCGGATTACTTGGATCAAATCCAGCTCTCAGAATCTGGTCAGATTTGTCAGATTATTAAAAGCATGCAGACGCCTTGCGGTGAAAAAAAGCCCCCTGTTTTTACGGCTCTGGTGGATAGAGACCGGCTGGAGTCCCGTCTCCTTTGAGATGAGTTTTGGATGCCATCACCTAGTGGACAATCCACTAAATCTACTATAAAGCCTTCTAGGTTTATGGATTTTGGCTGCCCATGAACTTCAGTCATTTTGATCAAAGCACTCGTTATTAGTCGTCGTAAATCCGGCTCGTGATTTTGCCGCTCTCGGATCAGCATGGGTTAAGGTTGTTCCTGAAAGCCTTAGCCTGGTGGAACTGGGTTTAGAAGCCTTTTGATCAATAGAACAAAGCCTGAACCGCTGAGCCACATGACGCTTTCATTTTTCTTCAGGTGGAACAGCTTCAGAACTTTGTGCAGCCCTGGTTACTGTATCAAGTAAATCCCGTTTTGTTTTTTTTGTTTGTTTTTTTTGGGTGTGTGACCTCGTTCCTGCTTGCGTTATGTTGTGTTGTGTTGTGTTGTGTTGTGCTCTACGTACGTTCTAGAATGGCTCACTTTTACCGTAGTGCACTGCGTACGTGTAAGCTGTTGGAATTTGGCTTTATGTCTTTATGCTCTGTGCACCCTCGCTTATCCCTGGGACACCTTTAGAACCTGAAAGAGAGCCCGGGCAGAAGAGTACCAGACAGGCCAGGATTCGAACCTGGCTCTATGGAGCTGTGACTTACCAATGGTTACCAATGGTTACCAATGGTTACCAATGGTTACCAATGGTTACCACTGGATAGAGATTTTTTTTTAGGATTCTTAGGTTGTTTTTTTTTTTTTTTTCTTAGCATCGTCATCCTTGTGAAATGTAAATCTAAACTCGGATTCCCCAGGTAAATTTTGTGAGCCTACCCAATCCTGGCAGCGCATTAAAGCTTATTCGCCTGCCTGTTCATTCATGGCCTTGCATATTACCAGCTAGATAAAGTGACACGTTCAGCCATTTCCGCTACATTTGGGTTGCAGATTTTACTCGGAGCCCGGAGTCTCTGGGAGGAATGTGCGGCGTCTCCGTCACTGGCGTCCTCATTTCCAAAACTCTGATCACAGCCACCGATAAAGCGGCGGGTCTGATGAATGTAAAACTTCTGCTCGTTCGTTCTGAATCCAATTTCTGCCTGGGATGGTCGGGACGGACAGATTTCCAGCGCCATTGTTCTATGGGAGGGGTGCGGGGGGTGCGAGGAGGAGGAGGAAGGTGGGGAGGAGGGATTGAGAGAAGAAATAATGACTGAATTGCGACTCGAGGTCGGACGGGACGACGACTGATCTGAATTTCCACAGCAGCCGTTTTTGGCCTGTGCTCTCATGTCAGCTCGGCTCACCAGGGCCAAAAAGTCTTATTCTTCAGAATGTATTAGTATTTGGTCGGTGGGGGGGGGGGGGGGGGGGGGGGGGGGGGGGGGGGGGGGGGGGGGGGGGGGGGGGGGGGGGGGGGGGGGGGGG
>JAUZST010038861.1:0-27261 GCA_034779995.1 Parotocinclus haroldoi
TATAAGAAGTATTTTATAATCAATGCGGAATTTAACTGGTAACCAGTGTAAAGACGACAGAACAGGACTGATATGATAAGATGTCACGTTTTATTTATTTATTTTTTCCTTTGACCAGGCCAACCTTGTTCAGAAGTAAACAAACAAAACATTTACAGGCACTTCTTTAATGGTCGTGTTAAAGCGGTACGTTATTCCAACGCAACCGCTTTTTTTGGTTTGCATTGTTGTTTTTTTTTAAACTTTGCTTTTAAGATTTTGATTTTCCTGTGACACTGCCGCCACGTCTTTCTGTGCCCATGTTTGGCCATTTATTTGAATTTTGTTGCATGAGACAAAGACAAATAATAATAATTATGGCGTCTATTATAGGGATGCACTGATCTGATATTATGAGTATCAGTCTCGATGTTAAGTAAATGAGCTGGATATATCGTAAATCTATAAATAAGTTGATATATCATATCGGAATAGGAACTGAAGATCGGTGCATACCTAGTGTGTTACCGTTCCCTCCTTCACTGCTGTCGTCCATTTTCCCGTATCCCCAACATGCATTTGGAACGAATTCCATATCGGAGTAGTGTAAACGTCGCATGAATTCTGTCAGTTGCGTATCGGATTTTTATTTTGCGTATGAACGTGGCCCAGATCCGAACTGAAAGTGTCCGATTTAGTTTTTTTTTCCCGATCTGTGTCACATATGAAAAAGATTAGATTGGGGTCACTCAGCTGTGTGAACGCAGCCCATTTCCATGAGGATCCGTCCATGACTTACTCCTGTCCTCTCTAAACATGTCTGCTCCTTCATCGGTGCCGAAATGCTCCGTAATTACCCCTTGTCACAGAAAATACCTGTTTTGTACTTCTTCTCTGGACATTTCATGTCAGATCGGGTTTAATGAGGCCCTTTCAAGCAGGAATCCGAGCTAGCGTGACTCCAATGATCTGCTTAATTACAGCTTGCTAATATTAGCCGAGGTTTGGCTGGGATGAAAAGAGTTTTTTGGAAAGCCCTGAGCGCGGTGTGTGGGGTGGAATCTCTTCTTGATGTGCTTGTGTTGAGCTGAAAGTGGCATAAATAAAAACCGCATGGCTTATAGGAAGTCGTGTTTAATGTGTGGTCGGCGCATCATTAGTGGGAATCCCGGAGCACGGGACGAACGTTTATTTGATCCTGCGCTGATCTCTAGCTTGTGGTTTGTTCTTGTCACGGTTGCTAATGTCTCCCGACTTTCTCATCTGCCTTTATGTAATCACGCAGCTTAAATAAAGGGCCACTACCTCATCTAAGAGTACAGTATGAGGATGGTATTGTCTAGTGGTGTTACAGTATATACATAGTGCGTCAAAAGTCACAGGACACCTCCAAACTATGTCCAGAACATGGTCGCCGTCTTGAAAGCCGGCATATTGGATCATGGGCAAGTGTTTTTCCAATGAGAAGGTCGTCATGTAGGATATCAAAGCAGACCAGACTCATGCCACAAATGGTTTTGGTCCGATCAGATTTGCAATATCTCTTGTGGTACAAAATTTCTCAGCGCAAATTTGCGACAGCACCTGTTAACGTTTGCCGTGATGCACAGCTGTTTAACGTGTTCAGTGTGCTGTCCCTGGTGCTGAAAAGCAGAGCTGAAGGTGCAGGATCCAGTCATTATGAACCTGCACGAGAATCTATGGAGAAATGCTGTCACAAGCCTCCGTTACGTGGTGTGAAGGTGGTGTTTGTTTCAAATTTTGTCAGCATACACACAGTTTGTTTGAGGCGACCCCAGAGATAAATGTCAACTGGTGTGAGTTTGGGTGATCTGGCCAGCCATTCCACAAATTCGTAACAGCCAATCCAATTCCCCTTGGAATTAAATATCCAGCCACTGATCAACATCTGGTCTGTAGTTTGGTGGAGACCCCTGGTGCTCCTGTTTGAAATAACTGGGAAAACTGCCATCTTTGGTCAGAATGGATGGGAACACTGCTTCCTGAACCTTCATATCACCTACAATTTTGGAGACTTGGGGTCTGCCGTCCAGTAAGGGGTTTTCGTCACTTCAGTACCTTGCCGCAGACACAAAAATTGGCGTCGTCACCCAACAGAATGCCCTGTTTGAATGCGGGACACCGTTGATGTTGGTCTGACGCTCGGGTACAGAAATTGACACATCTATCAGGGTCTTCCTCTGACAGTTTCTGCTACAGCTATACCTTATAAGCAATAAGGGGTGCCACTTATTGGCAAGAAGAATCTGTAAAGGGGAGACACCACATTATGCTACGGCACGTCCCCTGCTGCACCGTGGACTTTTCTCAAAGGCTACCAAAAACCATTGTTGAGGTTTCTTCAGCGATATCGCTATTCGGACGTTCACTACGTGGTTAGTCGTCCACAGTCCTGGTTTATCCTTTTTATGAAGGCAGCACAGTGGTGCGGTGAATAACACCTCCAGTGATCCATTGGTCAAGTTTGCATGTTCTCCCTTCGTCCTAAAGTCATGCGTCTTGCCTCTGAAGTGTGGCCGTTTGTGGGTTGCATTTGTAGCACCGCTCCTGTCATGGACTGTAGCCATCGATATTAATGTGCTGTTAAGTAAATGAAATAAATAATCCTTTAAAAATTGTATGTATTATACATATTACGATTCCTATTTTGCCTTCTTTTAAACGGCTTTAACAAGATCAAACTTCAAAGGAGCACTCCAGTCGCTTTGCTTAGGATAACGTCGTTTATTTGTGTCTTATGATCTCTAATTGCAGTTGCATTCAACTGAAACTGGAAACTGTAAAAAAAAAAAAATCTAAACTGATTTAACAGAAATAATTCCTAATAGTATTGTTTATGTACATATCGTGTGTTTTTCATCACTAGGTTTAACAGGAGATCCAGTCGACCTGGAGAAGAGGAGAGAAGTCTTCGGGAAAAACATTATACCTCCAAAGAAGCCAAAAACCTTCTTACAGTTAGTGTGGGAAGCACTCCAAGACGTGACCCTCATCATCCTTGAGATCGCAGCCCTCATCAGCCTTGGGCTCTCATTTTATCAGCCGCCCGGAGGGGACAATGAGGGTGAGTACCGACGCCGAATTCTACGACCACACAGTTATTTTTATCCTGGGTTACTTTTCTGATCTGACGTGTTCCTAAAACCTCATCCACTGACGTAATAATGCCGTTTACACACTTCCAGATCCTGCTGTAACACAAACCCTTATAATATTTAAATAGTAATAATAGTAATAGTTATGGTAATAGCATGATAATACATTTTCTTTATCTATTGGAATTAGCTAGAATTATTGTTGCTATTAAAATGACTATAAAAAGATTAATGAATAATTATCATAATAATAAACCATGTTAATAAAAATAACAGTAATAAATAGTAATTGCAATAAAGATAATAAGATGATGATTATTATTATTGTGGTGATTAAATTATAATAGAAATTGTATTTAGCAACATTGTAATAATAATAATATGAAGATGACCCTAAATTCTTCTTCTTCTTCTTCTTATTATTATTATTATTCTGGTAATAAAATAAATTATAAACAAAATAATAATAATAATTATAATTATAAAATTATAAAAATGATAAAATGCTGATTGGAAATACATTTATAATAGTATTAGTACTAGTAAAATAATACATTACTAGTAAAGTAAAGTAATAATTAATAAATTCATAACAGCAATATGATAAACACTAATCATTAATGATAGCAATAATGTTAATGTTAATGAGTGTTACTATTAATATTATAACTAATATTTATAAATAATTACAACAATTAATAATGATAATAATAGTCATAGTAAAATAATACATATTCAAAAATTCTGATTATGAACAATAAATAAATAATAATAATAACGAATTATTATTAATAATAATGATAAGAAAAAGAATGGTAGCAAAATAATATATAATTATTTATTTAAATGAAAATAATAAAGAAATTCATAACAACAACAACAATAATAATAAATAGTACTAATCATATGAATGACAACAATAATGATAACGATGATGAGTATTATTAATAATAATATTGTGGCATTAAAATTATCATAAATAAAACAAATATTAATAAATAATTACAACACTTAATAATAATAGTAGGAAAATAATACAGAAAATATTCTAAAATGCTGGTAAAATAAATAAATTAATAATGATCATAATAATTTTAGTAAAATAATGCATAATATTTTTAAATACTAATTCCAAATAATAAAATATAAACAATAACAGCAATAATTATAAATCATAGTCATATCATAACAATATAAACTAATAACAATAATGGTAAAATATTAATTAATAAAAATAATATTCATGTTAAAAAAGAAAAATAATAATAATTAAAGCAACAGCAGTATCTGGGTTTCCTCCATGTCTGCTTCGGTTTTCTTTGAGTTCTCCGGTCTTTTAAGTCTTTAAAGTGTCTGTCTGTGTGTCTGTGTTTGTGTGTCTGTGTGTCTGTGTGTGTGTCTGTGTGTGTGTCTGTGTGTCTGTGTGTGTGTCTGTGTGTCTGTCTGTGTGTCTGTCTGTGTGTCTGTGTGTGTGTCTGTGTGTGTGTCTGTGTGTGTGTCTGTCTGTGTGTGTGTGTGTCTGTGTGTGTGTCTGTGTCTGTGTGTCTGTGTGTGTGTGTGTCTGTGTGTGTGTGTGTCTGTCTGTGTGTGTGTCTGTGTGTGTGTGTGTCTGTCTGTGTGTGTGTCTGTCTGTCTGTCTGTGTGCGCCCGTCTGTGTGCGCGCGTAAGTATGTAGAGAAGAATAGAACAGTTTTGAAGATCTGCCAAATAGACTTAAATGAAATTAAGTTAAATTAAGTTTGATCTATTATGGAGATGTAATGTCTTTAGATGAACGCTACAATACTGATTACTCATTGTAAGATGCGTCTTAGTAAACAGGCACTGCAAAACCTAACAGGTGTGTTTGAAGCCTGCTTCATGTCTGTCACCGTCCCATGTGATCCAAGTCCATGCGATCAACATTTCACACACCCACAGCCTTGCGTGTTGAATCTGATCTGATTGTGAGCCAGAGTTATTTATAGAATTAGGATGTATTAATTAAACAGGTAGGGTCAGGTGTAGTTGCTGTTTGCTTGGCGGCAACATTTGCAGCATTGCTGAACCATGGCAGTCAATTTTGAATACTGCTGGTGCAAAGGCTAATGACGAATGGGTTTTATTTGGTAAACACACTCTCTGGCCCAAAAGTTTCCTTACTCTTGAACAGTGAACCATGTGGGTCTCGAGGGATGACCTCTCACCCAGGTCGAACCCCTGAGCATCGGCATAGCATTCTGTTTGCTATTTATTTCTGCTATTCCTGAAGATCTCTGTCACTTACTCACAGCGTATGGTCAAATTGACCTCATGGACAAATTCATTGTTGATAGCTGCTCAGTGCAGTTTTAAAATGAGCTGTGAAAGCAGAAACCCGTGAAAAGACGTGGCTTCTAGAGGTTAAGCAGATCCTTGGTGCGAAATCCCTGCCTCTGTTTATCTTTCCCATGTATGAAGGTGGGTGACATGACAGTGGCTCACTCGTCATTCAGCATAAAGCAGGAGCCAGACCTTTGGTGTAATTAACGCGAGCCATGGCCAAACACTTTGTTCTGTTGTTGTCAAGAACGTGCTTTTGACACTGAAACCAGATTTCACCTGTTTAGGCATTTATACTATAAATGTCTATGTATCAAGCCAATAACACTTCTAGGAATTATAATGGTCTGGTAGGAATAAGCGCAGCTGGCGTATTGCCAAGAAGTCATATAGAGCAGCTGAGTCTGAATACTGAAACAAGAATGCTACACATCACTCCCCCCACCGTGCCAGCACAGGCTTGGCATGTTGTACATATTATACGGGTGTAGCCGAGGGAGCAGTGTCTCGCTCTTGGCATACCTTGGATGACACTGTGGTCTGTATATTGGGGCGCGAGCACCTTCACGATGTCCTTTATGACCAGTCTGCCTCAGCAACTGTGACTTGTCTTGAAGATACTGAAATCATGTAGCTCTGTGTCTCCACTGGAAATGCCCTGGCAATGTACAGTTATCTGTATTGTATCAATGTCAAGAGTGTTTTGATAGGAGCAAGATTAGAACAACTCTCTGCAATCACACTCATGCTGGGGCAATTTAGAGTAACCAGTTAACCTAACGCTTATCTTTGGAGTGTGAGAGGAAGTCCGTGTTCTCTGGGAAAACGCATGGCGACATAGGAAGCACAAACACTAGGAAAATAAAGTGCATGTAGCATGTTGCTTACCCCTTTCATATCTAGCTTTTTAAAATATGTATATTTTGAATGCGTTGTAGGTGTATAATCTGCATAATAGCATTTCCCACTTCCCCTTCTGAATTGCTTGTTTTGAGGTCTGGAGCAAATTGATCTATTATGAAAAGCCCCATGTAAACAAAATAGCTCTGAATACTAATAGGTATTTTGACCTAATGAGTTAATCTCACCCTGGCTTCTTTCCCTACTGGAACCCAAAGTTGTCTAAGAGCGTCTCCTAAACTGGTCGTTTGTCTGCAAGCTCAGAAACCTGACCCAGTGGAACAGCCCGGAGCCTCCAAGCCAGTCTGCTCTTTTATTTTTAATTTGTTGTGACACAGCATATATAATACTCTATTAAACTGCCATTCCCTTATTTGGTTCAGTCCCTAGGCGACAGTTAAAGTAGCCGTACAGAGTGAAAGTGCTGCCTCTCAGTGGTAGCTCTGTGGCAAAGAATACGCTGGCTTTCACTTTGGAGACAGTTACTTGAAGACATTTGGCAGAACATTTCGCATGTTCAGAGTGACTTACAAAATGTGCAAACAATTGAAGTGTTACACTGCAACTAGGATCTATATTGATTTGTTACCTGTTAGACTCGAGATTAATGCTACCCAGAGACTTAAAACCCCTATTAAAGTATTCTGTTTGCCACTTAAAGCTGCCATTTTAACCCCTTTTCCACAAATTAACAGTTCCCCTGGAATGTTAATTGCATGCCCGTGACGAGCTTTTGTCAAAATGCCATTTACGGTGAAACGGAATTGAATGTCAAGGTACAAGACAGCCCGGCATAGTGTGAGTACACATCTTAGAATCAACGTGATGCTGGACTGTCCAGTGCATTTGTACTTCTCGGGCTGAGACTAGAGTGACTCTTATGTGGTTCTTATGGGTTCATACTAATGACCAGACATGTATTGTATGAAACTGAGCCTTATCTGAACAACCTGTATTTTCAGAAAGGTTTTCTCCATCCTGTCACTTTTAAGTCACATGCACTAAACACTAAGATCAAAGACTGCTAATTGTTCAGGGCAGAGCCTAGACAGGGCAGTATCTCATGTAAAATGGTAAGGCTCCTATATGGACAACATGTATTTAATTATGTGCAGTGTAGGATTAGTAATCATTTAGCTTACTTTTAACAAGACTATGCTGTATCACGCAGGGGGACCTAAGGAGCTACGTTACTCAGCATGACTGGCTGTACGGGAACGGAGAGCTGCTGCAGCTGCAGAAGATGGCCTGTGAAATTGCAGCTGGACTTACCCACCTGCACAAGCACAACTTCGTGCACAGGTGCGTTTCCCGCCATTGAACACCACCTGAATTGCCTGACTTGGTGCTTTTGTGTTTCCCAAACGTTTTCAATAGTGATGCAAGTGTTACGTTCTTCCAGAAAAGGATTTCTGTCCCACAAAGGGTTTCTGCAGGATGAGTGATCTCTGGTGGCGGCATCATTACATTGTCACTTTTTTCAGTCTGGTAGAAGCTAGGGGGCGGCTCATCTAGGGTGTTGCACCACGCTTAGATTGGGCTGCGCTTGCATGCTCAGAATACATAGAAAAGAGTCCAATTACACAGCTCCCAGGGATTGCTGAGTATCAACTGTCATCCAGCAGAAGATATGATGATTCTGCGATTCATGTGTAAATGGATCCCCTTCACATTTCAAGTGTGTGTGTGTGTGTGTGAGAGGGCAGAGAGCTGTAACAGTTTGCAGCCGAGAACAGAAATTGCTTTAGATATTTTCATAGATATTACAGAGACGAAAGCCACTATGACGTTCGGTTTTTGTTTTGTGAAGCCGATTTACTTCGAGATGCTGCTTGCCGATCCCTTTCGAAGTTCCTGTGTCGAGTACAGATTGCTGTGGGAAAAATGTAAGCAGTGTAAATATAGATATGATATAGAGAGGCAGCAGACAAGGCCAATGGCAATAAAGCTATTAATAATGCAGTCAGGGTTTCAGAAAGTAGCATAACTTTTCTAAACCGCTCTTGTCCATCGATATTAAATATTGCTGTACATTTGTCTGACCCAGCACAATGCTTCTCTATTACGCTGGTTGAATTTGCCATGTATGGCCAAAAGCTCTGTATGAACCTCTGTATGAGTTGTGTAGCCAAGACTTAGTATACCATTTCAAAAATATCGCTACATTTATCTTGCACAGGGCTTGACAGGAGCCCCAGGCTGTACAAGCAAAGACCACTAGTGTCAGCGATGTCCTGGCTTCAGGGGTACAGGAGCCTCCCTGCACTTCTGGAACATGGCAGAGGCTGGAAGTAATCGGAGCTGCGCTGACCATAAGCGTTCAGTCTGAATGAACCACCATATGTTTCACTGTTCTTATGAGCCAAGTTCCTCCCTGGGAACAATTTTCTCATGCTGAGTGTGTATTTTTCATGCTGGGGAGTAGACAGGAGCAACTCAAAGTTGACTCGTAATCCGTTTGTGCTGACTGACACCTTGCACAAAACGAATGCAATTACATGCACTGCACTTTTCCGATTATTTAAGTAGCTGTGTAGACGGCGTACTTCCGTATGGATATCACCCTCTTTTTCCTCATGTCTGCACATGCACACGGTCCAAAGCAGAATCAAAATACAGTTGCCATGTTACTTGCTTATTCTATGATACTTTGGGCATGCTCTTTTGATACCTATTTGCTTTTTTCTTTTGGCTTCTGGCGACCCTGGAATCTATGAAACTGCTGCTAAATGCATTCATGGAGACTCTGGAAAGCAGTATAAGCTCAATGAACTGATCATTAGTCAGTTATTGAAGATTGACTCGTGTAAACCCAGCGGTTTCCCTTCATCTGATTTCCCAAGCGCATTTAAACTGTATCACTCACTCGATCAGATTAAATCTGCCAAAATCAGATTTTCTGCACGCTCACTCCCACGCTTGGTCCTGTGCACATTTACCAGATGAGAAATTCAGGAAAGCTCTGATTCAGACACCCAGTCCAGTATTTACACCTCAACATGAATGTTGATTACAGATTAGTTGTGTAATGACTTTAGAGATTAAACTGATTCACTTAAGAGCTCTTCAGACTCAGATCTCAATCCCTCTCATGCCCCAGACGTGGCTCTCCACCTTATGTGACCCAGTGCGCTATACTGTGTATATATAGTTTAGTAGAAGAAGCCAAGAGGAAGTTTTCTCCAGTTGAATGGGAGGAAGATCTCCTGGCAGCTGCTACAACAGAAAACAGACTCACCTTTACATTAGCCATTGCTGAAGAAAAGTTTGGGGTTGTAATTGTAGTGACAGGCGTATGTCTCCTCCTTATTGTCTGTCAGATAATCAGTAATGACTTATACCTGGCTATACCTGTCCATAAATTAATAACAATGTCAGTATAACAGTGTTAGGATGTAAAGGCTTACATTCTCCATGGTTTTACCATTGAACATAAGAGCATATTTTTTATTACAAATAAGCCCAGAAGAAGAGTGACTGATGAATAGACCAATGTGCTAAAACATTTATTTGCTCTTCCTTCCATTTACAGCGATTTAGCACTGAGAAACTGTTATCTCACAACAGACATGACTGTCAAAATAGGAGACTATGGGATCGGCCCGTCAAGATTTAAGGTGAGTGTTTTTGCCACCAGAGTGATGTACAGTATTATGCAACACTATATGTTGTTGACCTGTGTCTTGATCAGTCTTGCCCAAATCTGAAGTCTGTAAAAGAAGTTTAATTTGTGGGAGTCCGTCAATGTTTTTTCAGCCCATATTAAACATCCAGACCTCTTGGTTAACTTCACACTTTACTTGACAGATTCATGGCAGCCTGTTAGTCTAATTCCAGCGGTCAACCAACTGTGCCATGCCATTTTTCTCCACAGGAGGATTACATCACCACAGAGGAGGATCAGTGCGTGGCATTACGCTGGCTTGCACCGGAGGTGGTTGGAGAGCTGCATGGCGGTGTGATAACATCAGAGCAAACGAAACCCAGCAATGTTTGGTGCGTGTCCCGAAATATACATGTCATTTAAACACTGGTACCTCACAACACATGTACACCACGAAACGTGTGTGTGTGTAGCTCTGCTTCCGGATTCCTTCTGTACTTGAAGGTTTTGTGCTTTGCATAATTTAATATTAATGTTCAATAACTGTTGTTGTAGTGCACATGAAGTGCCCTTTACCCATTCATCAGCTGTAGGGTGGGGTGACTGTGTTTATTTAGTGATTGCTAGTAGAAAATGGCTTGTTATATCTGTTTACACTACAGCATTTCTGGATCATGTTAACAGACCTATAACAGGACCTGTATAGGTACATATAGGTATATGGTATGTAGAGGTGTATAGGTACATGTACCTCTAATATTGGGTAGTGTAGTGGCTCTGTTTACCTGCTGCAACCACAAGGAGATCGATAGAAATGAGGCAAAGGGCGACTCTTGGAGAGCTGCACATGAGGCTGTTATGATTTTGTTGTGTGGTCATGGTTAGGTTTTACGTAATGTGTCACCGAGAAGGAATATTTCATGCTAAGCTGTACTATGAAAGGAATGATGTTGGTTTTCCTTCAATGGCCTTGGGACCAGGAAGCTATGCAGAGAGTGAGTACTGAGTAATTTCCCGCTCATCAAGCCTGAAAAAGTGCTGTTACGCTGGCAAAGAAAGGCTGCACTAAGTAATACATGCAGTTGTTCCAATACTTGACATGCATTTTGTTCAAACTATAGCTTTATACAAAAATCACTTGGATGATTAGATTAATGAATCACAGGACCAATAATTCTGGAGCTGAGTGTACACTACTGCGCAAAAGCAATTATTTTGTTATTTTAGCGATGTAGCAATAGTATAATGACCATATGTAACAATGTTGACGGTTACCCACAATTTGCACTCGTCACAAAATACACTTTTCCACTTATCTTTAATCCAAAAGTTTTGTCTTTCTCTCCTCTCTTCTGGAATGGTGTTTTTTTGGCTACTACCCTTCCAAAAACATTCTATATCAAGCTTCTTAATACTGTAGAAGTTTCAAATAAGCATCCAGATGAAGCTGCCAGATGCCCAAGTGTAAGGGGGAGTATCACACAGTGCTTGCCACTGTAGCCTATAGAAACTTAAAAAAATAAAGGCTGTTAAGTTTGATTTTTTATACACACTTTCTGTATTTTTGTTTGTATTCTAATAAAGACTGACAAATAATCGTATATGATCATTATCTAATGGCTTTAATCAGACCTGGATCAGTGTGTTCATGACAGATATGTGTGTATTTTCAGGGCACTGGGTGTGACCTTGTGGGAGCTATTTGAGAGAGGAACGCAACCCTATATACATCTTTCAGATAAAGAGGTCCTGCACCATGTTATCAGAGATCAGCAAATCAAGCTCCTTAAGCCTCACCTCGATCTCCCTTACTCAGATAGATGGTACGTCTCATGGCGATCTCTCACCAAACTGATGGTTTGTTTGTTTGGTGTTTTTTAATGAGCCTTATGCAGTGAAGTCTTTTTTCCGCAGGTATGAAGTGTTGCTGTTCTGCTGGCTGCCTGCTGATAAAAGAGCCACGGCTGAGGAAATTCATCGCTTGCTCACCTACCTTCGGATGCAAGGCCAGAAAGAAATCGAGGACGACTTTGAGCAGCGCTGGAACTCTCTCAAGCCCAATCCCTGTGCCCGACAGACCACCGTCAGCCATTCCTCCTTCCCTATCCTCGATCAGTTTGATGATGGTAGAGAACCAGATGAGGTGCTGACTGTGACTGAAACGAGTCATGGTCTGAGCTTCGAGTACGTGTGGGAAGTGGCCAAGCATGACCACTATGACAGCCACAATCGCTCTTCCGTGGAAAATACGCTGAATTATCACAGCATGTTCTTTCCAGTTCCACGCCAGGACATTCACGCTCACTTCCCAGAGACTGGAGGAATAGCGGCGGCTGAAGGAGTTCCAGGGACTCTGCCGGTGTTCGATGCACGAGAGCGCAACTCTGGGAACGAGTACTACATTCAGTTAGAGGGCAAAGATGAAGGTGACCTAGGGGTCTTGGGTAGCCATGGAGCTGAGGGAGCCACCACATCAAACAAGGACCAGTATGTCATCTTGCAGGACCTTAAGTTAGACGAGTCCAGCACGGATGCCGATTTCTTTCATCAGAGCATAGACTCGAAAGACTCTTTTCTTCAGGACAGCCATATTTGGTCTTTGAGTGACCATGATAGTCCTTACCATACAGACATTTTCAGTGAAAACAATTCAAAACTGGAGGAGCCTCATTCATTTCAAAGCGGATTCATGGAGCTTCCGGAGATTCGCACAGAAAGGAGCATTTCTTTTCACGATGCCAAAGGCACAGTGCACAATGAAGGACAGAGCACTTCTTTTTTAGGAGCTCTCGATGGAGACAATAGTGGCGCAATGAAGCTTTTTAAGACAGAAAAACTGGTTGACAACTTCTTGTTCCTCAATGAGAACAGCCTTGTTAAAGAGGGCCGTGACTTTGTCGAATCAAGAGACGCGCAGGAACTGGATTTATCCTTAACCCCCTTTGATTTGAATGCCTCGGTTAGTTTAAATGGCACTGATGACCCCTCAAACACTATGGTTACCTCTACACAGCTTAGGGATGAGTTCTTGGACTTGGTGAATCCAATTTTGAAAGATTTTTTCTCACCGTTGGAAGAAAATGAAACACTGGTGCCTTCAGATACGTTCTCAACAGATGAAACCTGTAGCAACCAGCTGCCAGATATAAACGGTCCACCCAAGGACAAAAAAGCTGAATTAGTTTCCTCAAATGGATTGATTTCCTCTCCTTCTGAGTCTACCTCTGAAAGGACAGAGCTTGCTATCCTGAATCCGTTCAGCAGTCCACCATTTAATCCTGAAAGTGCCACCATAGACATATTGTGCACAGGTGCCAATACCCCAGGCCTTGAAGGAAGGCTGAGCGTCGCGGAGGACAACGGGCAGTCCAATGAAATTGTAAGTCTTGAGTCTTTTGAGCAGAACTCTTCACCTGCAAGTAAGTCTACAGAAGCAGTAGATAGTGGCCTACATGAAGGCTTAACCAGTAGTGACTCGTTTAGTGAGATGCTGTCAGATGGGGATGTCAGCAGGCCAACTGATATCACACCATTGCAAGAAGACCTAGATCAAGACCATTTTGGGGACAGCCATGTATCTCAGGATATGTCCTCGCAATTGATCTCCGATTCATGTTTGGACCAGATTAGTCAGGACAGCCTTCTGGACGACAGCAGTTTATTCACTTTACCACCTGCTGGAACTCCTGATTCATTAGATTCAATGGACATGCATAGAGACGTGGGGCATGTGGAATCTCCGGGCACGCCGGTCGTTAAGGAGCTTCAGCCACCTTACAAAACTGCTGACAGTGGTTATGAAACAGAGAACACTGAGTCACCTGAGTGGAATTCTCAGCCAAGCGCTAATGAAGTTTCAGAGGAGGCAAAAGTCACCAGAGAAGAATCTGCTGCTGTAACACTGGACCCTCCACAAATAATTGTGTCTGAGGTGGACAGTGTAGCCGAAGTTCAGGGAATTGAAGAGGTCCCGCCCCCAGAAATTGCTGCTGTACCCATCGTCGGAAACTATAGAGATTCTGCTTACTTCTCTGACAATGATGAGCTGGATAAGAAGAGTGATGATGTCACTGATGGAAGTCCTCCTACCGACGAGCCAGCTTGGGTTGAAAGCTTACCTGCTGACCATGTGAGTGATGAATTTGCCTCAGGTGTTAAAGACAGGCACGCCGAGTCTGAGACTGGAGGTCCACAATCATCTGTTCTAACGCTCTCCAAGGGGTTTAGTGCACCTGAGTTGGTTCCAACTACTGAAGACGACTGGGGCGAAGGCAAACCTGCCAACGGTTCTGAAAGGAAAGAGATATTAGAATCCTTCTCTGATCTCTTAACAAAACAAACGCAGTCTCGTTTGACCCCTGAACCTCAAGAAAAAACGTCCTCTACCTCACCAAAGCCTTCAGCGGACAACATGGTCCATGCGAAGCTCACAAGGACTTACGCCAGCGAAATCCCTAAGAAAAAGGAGCCCGATATGGAAGGGAGATACCTCGGCAAGCTGGATGGATCTGCGATGCTGGGAGGTTTAGAAGACAGCATGGACGCTGATGAGGAGGACGAGAACAGCGAAGACTCAGACGATGATATGCGTGCTTACAGAATGCACAGCTCTGCCTCCGAAAGTGAGGACGACGTCGAGCATCCGGTGCCTGTCATAGTGTCTGACAACAGCGCCAGCTGCAACCTCAAAAGCCTGCTGAAACCAAGATCACTTCAGATCCCAAAAGCCACAGCATCAGGAAAGGTCAACGCAGAAAACAAGAGAGCAGTGTCCTTCTTTGATGATGTCACTGTTTACCTGTTTGATCAGGTATGTGCACCAATGAGTTGCATAACAACGGTCATACGGCCACGCGCAACGCGTAACGTTCATCCACAGGATGTAATTCAGTTTGCAGTCTGTTTATTTCTAAACAGGAAACCCCTACAAAAGAACTTGGAGATCACGCGTTAGGCTCCAACAGCCAGGTGTCTGAGTTCAGCAGCCCGGTCGCTTCTTCCAGCTACCTTAACCGGTTCACCAACTCTGAGAGCTCCACGGATGAGGAAGGTAATGACGGCTTTCCTGTTGTCTGCCAGTATTGAGATGTATGATAAAATGACAAAAATCTACACAAGTACAAATGATTGTTTTTCTGTTTAGGTGGAACATTCGAGTGGGATGATGACTTCTCTCCAGAGCCGTCCTTCCTCTCCAAAGCAGGCAAAGATCACTCCTCAAGCAAGACCACCGCAGCCTCGCACTACTTCTCCCCTCCCCCTGCAAGCCGCACCTCAGAGCAGAGCTGGAGCAGCGCCTCCACGTACTGCCGCTTCTCCATCTCTCCAGCAAACATCGCCAGTTTCTCCCTTACCCACCTCACTGACTCTGACATCGAACAAGGGGGTGAGTCATCTGTGCCGTTAGCGTCCTGCTTCATTCTCACCAGTGTGGCTGTGTACTGTGTAGTGAATTAAGGTCCGCATACAAGGCGCTAGTTTTATGTGGTAAATGGTAAATGGGGGCGTGGCTCGGTGGGTAGCACTGCTGCCTCGTTGCAGTTAAGGTCCTGGGTTCGATCCTAGGGTGGAGCAGCCTGGGTCCTTTCTGTTTGGAGTCTGTGTACTGTGTCTGTGTGGGTTTACTCCGGGCACTTGTGAATGTGAATTGATTACTCTAAATTGGCAATGACACACACTGTGTGTGTGTGTCTGTGTGTGTCTGTGTGTGTCTGTGTGTGTCTGTGTGTGTGTGTCTGTGTGTGTCTGTGTGTGTCTGTGTGTGTCTGTGTGTGTCTGTGTGTGTGTGTGTACAGTTGTTTTAAATGATATACACTACATAGTGATATATAGATATATATTTTGTGACGGCCCATCCTAGAATCCCAGTATAAAGACACACGGTTACCATCAGGTTTATATTTTTGTACAGTAACATTTTAAGTGATATTTGTAAATACAAGGTGACCTGTAAAAAAGAACTAATGACTAACTAATGATCTCTAAAAAATACTCTGAAAACAACAAAGAATGTAGGGGTGTACTTACTTTTGTTGACAGTGGTTTATACATTAAGGGCTGTGTGTTTTAAAAGTGTTGTCTAATAAAACAATCTATAATAAAAGAGTTTAGAAAATGGGAGGGGTGTAATCACTTCTGTAAGAAACTCTATTGATGAATGACGGTTCTTGATGCAGTGCCGCCTGAGGGAGCAGAGATCACCCCTCTTCAGTTTCGACGTGTACCCTCACCCTTTGTGGACTGGAATTCCTCCAGATCCTGAATTTTTTTTTTTAATAACATTTTTTTTTATGTTTTAATAACATTACGCACTGTAGAGGAAGAAATCTGCAAATCCCTTCCAAATATTTCTTTGACGGATTTTGCTTTTCAATATTTCAAAGGTTTTGCAATAAATCTGCTGAAAGGCTGGAGATCCCCTGGAGAAGCCTTTTTTTTTTTTTACCAAATTATAATTTCAGTCACCTGTTTAGCACATTAGCTAAAATGAAAAGTGTGACATTTCTGATGATTTACGGTGAAATGGTGTAATTGCGGCAATTTCACTAATTCGAATGGATTTACAAACTTTACTGATTTAATTATTGCGCAGCGCGGTCTGAACTCCTCCATCATATTCCAATCGCTTCAGTTTCTCCATGCTTCATTTCACAAGCGCTTCCATACATCCATAATGCATGACCAGGGATTCATTCCAATTCTGCTTACCTCTTCTTGAACTCGATTGGTTCCTCCATCACAGAGAAACTCCATCACATGAATGTTTCAAAGCATCAGCTCAACCGTCCATAGGTGACATCTGAGAAGCAAGCGTTATTTCACAAAGTCTGCAAAGAACAGATCCTTATAAAGGTAAAATCTGTCTGCTTTGGTGCTTTTGCTCGATATCTTTTTATATCTTGACTGCACACACACACACACACACACACACACACACGCACTGAAAACCTCCAGACCTTCTAACCTTTATACCTCAGTGCTTTAGTAATAATCTTGATTGGATTGAATCTTCTCAGGGCACCTAAGAGGTTTTCATGCCTTAGCCTGCTAAATCTACTGTGTTTTCCAAAATGTAATTAATATGAAAAGGTTTGGGCATCCCTGTCTGAAGGGAGCTACTTTAAATATAACTTCCTTCCCTACTTTTTACCGTAGTGGAATTGGATAGTGCTGAAATTTTTGTCTATTTTTTTTTTTGCTTTGGGTTTTTCTTTTTCAGGATTTTGAGATATGCAGTACTGTGCACAAGTCTTAATACTCAACGAGATTTGCTGTTTTATCGACGCTATTATGACTCTATACAATCATTTCTCAGCGTCTTTACTGTGTGCAGTTTTACAAAACTGAACAAAAATTAAAAAAATCAAAGCTTCTTTAGGCTACAGGTCGGTATTTACTGTTTTACCTGCTTGTACTTGGTCCGAAGAACCTTGATCAGGAACGATTTTTATGTAAGGAGACCACTTTGTAATAGAGATCACATTAAATACTGGATTTTGCCTGCAGAAGCCTTTTAGTTTCGGAAATGGTTGTTTTTTTTTCATTATTTTGTGTCCGAATTTCCTGTATCCGCTTGCATCTTAGTAAAGTTCCCGAGAAATAATTATGTATGGTCATTGTATCTTTGTCGAAACAACAAATCTAATGGTGGCCAAAGACCCAGATGTCCACTGCATGACCCCAGGCCTGTCCGGCTCTGAAGATTTTCTCACCCGTTACCCACTGGGGTATTCAGATATGCCCTTTTCTCCATTTGTTTTCAGAAACAAAGGGTGTCCTGTGACTTTGGACTCGTTCTGTAGATGTTAGATGTAAAAAAAAACATGAATGCAGTTGAAGAAATGAGTCGTTTTGCTTGGGACTTGTTTCTAATCCAAAGCTCTGTTATAAACAGGTTTCTAGTTCTATACTGTCTGCTCTATACACCAGCCGTTCCAGTATGACAGTCATATCCAGTATTGTTTCTCCCAGTTTTTTTTAGAACTGAACCTTCCTCGGCCTTCACAAAACGAGATACTGCTGAATCAACAATGAAATGAAGGCAGGAATCAAATCCCAGAGTAGCCTGTTTAACAGACCTTCCTCTCTTTCCCTATTTGAAATGATTTTGATGATAATCCTGACTGACAGGCCAGTAATGGTTACAGCGGAGGTAAAGATCTCACAGGTCCCCGATCCTAAAGATTTTATGTGGCACTGAGAAATGACTCCTAAACCAAAGCGGGCAGCAGCCACAGGCCTGAGCGATGGTGGTACTGAAGGGGGTCTTTAGCTGAGTCTCTTTTTTACACCCTGCTTCAGTGCGGTGTGCTGGGTTTGCCCAAAATCGAGCTAATGCACTACAGTACTGGGGGGTGTAACGATTCACTCTGCTCATGATTCGATTCACGGGACTGAACTGACCTTTTATTTTAATTACATTTAAATTCAATTCTAGATTATTTTGACGGAGACCTTCCCTGGGAAAGCCTTGCTTTGTGGGTGAGCGTGACCCTGCTGAAAGATGTCAGTCGGACGTCCTGCCACGTCCTGCACGTCGCTGAGCTGTTAGTGTCCCTCGTATCACAACCAGTTGTGACCGAATGTTGTTGGCATTGCTCGACGGAACATCGCGGCGGTGTGTCGCTTCACAGCGAAGGCAGGATTGAAACCCTCACTGAGAGACCTCCATACTCGAACCCGACCCTCGGCGGATCCCGAACAGAACCTGGATTCCAGTCCAGTTCTAATTCCCAACACTGCAAATGAAAGCAGCAATCTGACACGTCTATCTGGGTGTGTTCATTGATTTACTTATTTTTGTCAATGAGTGTAAACCTACCCTTCACCCTCACGGTTCATAGAGGGAGTGGTAACGCTACCCATTACATCGTGATCCTCAAAGCCAAAGTTAATTGTAATTGTTAATTGTAAATTCTAAGTAAAATCTAACTACATAAATCAAGGATTGTAGATTCGATTCTAGTTGACGCTGGATGTACTTTAGTCTGTTGGCCTTTATCTATCTTACAAGTTTTCGACTACAAGTTAGGAAGTTCTTAGTAACAAATGGGTCAGAATACTTAGTACTTAGTAAGGTTACTATAGCGTTTAAGTGCTACCTTGATTACAAAGGGTTTCGGGAAACGCTTGTGAGTTTCGGAACAATCTTAAGTGAACTGCTTAGCATCATGAACGTTTTGGGAAACCCTGACCTAATCGGTAATCAAGAGCCTTAACCGCTAAACCGCCACCGTCCATAAAACGTTAGCGCCTGGAGTTTATCAGGTTCTGTGTTCAAGAAGAAAACGAGCTTGTTTCTGTAACAAAAAAGACACAAGAACTGAACTGTACTTCCATATCTCAAAAGTCCATTTACATGTAAACGTAAATATCTTCGTCCTTTAAATTGTTTTCCTCTCAATTGCTCGTGCTAATGAGCGACTTTCTCATGGACCGCCTAATTCACACCGCGTTTGATCATCCCTCCAATTACGCTGTCATTTCTGTGCTAAATCGCTCGTCCTTTCCCTGTTTTTCCTGTGGTCGCCCTCATTTTTCGGAAGCGGCACATCGCGGGCTTTAATGGATGTCCTTGCTCTTCGAGAGGGAGAGCATTCGGTTTGTGCAGATGATGCAGTGGCACTTGCCTTTACGCTCCATTAGCTACGGACCAAACGGAGCGCTGTTTCCCGAGCACACTTAGTGCCACGCTGGCACATGATGGAGGAGTATTTGCTCTCGGAGAGTTAGCTTTCGGAAAGTTAACCCATTCACCGGGGAATAGAATGAACTGCTAAAACAGGTGGTGTAGAACCTTTTGACAAATGTACTCAGTGGCTCGTTTATTATTTACTCCTCATACTCTTCACTGAAATACCTTCTAGCTTTCCTCGCTGGTCAAACTGTACCACAGATCTTTAGTACGGATGAGTTATATGTTCACAAACATGCTCTAAAGATCCATTCGTACTTTTTTAAAGATGATCTTCTGTGCCATCATGGATCCATTTGATTTATGGAGCTATGATAATAATTGGTGCAATTCAAGCTGCTGAGGATTACGATCTTTGCTCAAGGGTCCAACAGCAGATCGGTGGGGCTGGGGTTTGAACCCTCAACCCTCTGAAGAACAGATCGGTTTGTCTAATGACCACCAGTTTCCAGTTGAACATCCAGTCCTGATGAACTTCAGATGCTTATGGTTGTGGTTTATGGAGGATTATGGAGTGAAAAATCAAAGTTTCCGTTGACAGACAACATGCTATACATTGCTCACAAAATTAGGACATTTTAGTGGGGAATATGTCATTTTGAAATATCCCCTCATTTTTGTGAGCTCTATATATGGACGTTGAGGAGCTGCTCGGACTTCAGTGTGAACCTCTGAGCCACCGCCGCCTGCTGAAATGATTTCTTTTTGTGCAGCTCGACCACTTGTATTTCACAAGCATCAGCCTTGGATACATTTTCAACCCGATAACGTTGAACAAGAACATTTCGTGAGCCGATGTGATTGGAGCCTCATTGGCAGTTTAGCCATGAAGGTCTGGGAGTGATTGCATGCAACATTCATGAGGCAGGGGACTTGATGCTGTCCTCCATCTCCGCTTTGATGTCTTGTAGATGTACCCTGAGCAAGTCTGCGCTTCGGTGCTTACTCCCTCTCTTCCTGTTTTTCTCAGGCTCCCTCACTGAGCAGAACAATCACAGATCATAACTAAATCCATCCAGCTCACCATCACCTTCTAATGTTAGGAAACGCGGATAATCGGGGAAGCCTCCCGGTCACGCCGAGGCACTTCATTAGACAGGTTCGCGAGTGAAAAAGTGAATCGACTGCAGAAAATGAGAGGCATCGGAATCCCCGTTGTGTTTCTATCTCCCTCTGATCGATTAAATTCACTCTTTCAGAGCCGTGGCTTAAGGTTTGCTACATGTAAAGGTGGTGGTGTGATTGAAGGATTGAAGATTGGAGTTTCTTATCGTCCACAGTCCCGGTTGCTCTGAATTTGATGTAACAGTGCTGGGTGATCTTTCTGGGGTTGCTGAAGTCTGTAGCTATGATATGGTACTTGTGTTCCCCGGATATCAGAATCGTCAGTTCCATCTTCAGCTACCTGTGATGACCACCAAAGGTTTTGAAATGTCTGCGTTGATAACGTATCGCAGAGAGAAATATTACATATCCAATCAAATTCTGAGACAATTCTGGTCTTCTGGTCATTGATAGCCTACATGACCCCCTTCCCATTGGAAAAGCCCTTGATCCAATATGGCAGCTTTCAAGATGGTGCCCATGTTCTGGCCTAAAAATATAGGCCCCCATCATCCATTACTTGCTAGGGTATTCAGATATGTCATTCTCTCTTTTGCTTCTGAAATAAAAGGGTGTCCTGTGACTTTTGATTTACCCACATGAATACTGTGTGTGTGTGTGTGTGTATATATATATACATACACATGTGTCTGTGTGTGTGTGTGTGTTGTGTTGACGACTGGACGCTCTATATTCCTCTTTTTCCACTGATCCTCATTCCAGTCTTTATGAACTTTATCATCTCTTAGCTTTTCACCATGTTCCCTTTATGAAAAATGTAGTTTCTTCCCTGGTACCCTTCCAAAAAGTCAAGCTTCTTCAGACTTTATCCTAATGAAGCTGCCAGATGCTGCTATCGTAAGGGGAGGAAACACTAGATCCTTACTACTGTAGCATAGAGAATCGGTGCTGCTTTTCTATATTGCATAGATAAATCACCGATTTCCTGTGATTTCTGTGTGATTTCTGTGTGATTTTAGTCTCCAGTAAAGAGAAAATAGAGAAATAATTATATATGCTCATCATACAGTTGTTAAAACAAATGCTAGTGGATCTCTAACCGGGGGGGGGGCAAGTGCTGTTGTAGGTTAAACCTTTACGATACAGAATGTATACGGAAAAGAACTTGATCAAAGACTTCATCAGAGCAAAGTAACTGTCGATTCACTTGTGTATTCAACATGAACTTAAGCACAGCGTCTCACGCAATTGTAAAGAGCTTTCACAGAAGGTTCAGCAGACACTCAGCTATGCTTAGAATTCTACATGCAAATACTAACAGTAATACAATGTTTAGCTTTAATATGAACGTATTTATAATGATACTAAAATAATCCTCGGTGGGAGGAATATGAGCGGTTTTATTTAGGAGCGTGCTTTCAGTCATAGGGTTGCCATGGTGGACTGTGAAGTTTTATGAGAATTTATGACAGCAGAAAGAAAATAAGTTAAAGTATATTAGGGGAAATGTAAACACAATTTAGGAATAAATTACCTTAGTTGAATAGAAACTTGTGTGTGCTTATTGATATGTGAACAAAACTTAAAAATATAACGTGGCTGACTGGATAAATTTCAAGTCGAGTTTGGAAGCGAAAGACTTAAACAAGTGTGTGTGTGTGTGTATATCTAGATAAGGGGAACAGCAGAGAACGTTTGAGAACCGCTGCTCTAATCTAATGGTGGCCTAAGACTTTTGCACGATACTGTAGATTTGCATTTAATCACCTAGCAGACGCGCTTATCCAGAGTGACTTAGAACTAATACAGTCTTACAATCCAAGCAATTTTTAGCAGTTTTAGCTTGGGAGAGGTGAGATTTGAACTCTAGACCTTCTGGTCCAAAGTGTTGTACTTCTACTGCTTGACCACCCCAGTCCCCAGTTAATGCTACTATGTTTGGATATGAATTAAACATTTACCAAGGTTAACCAGAGGTCACTGGCGAAAAAAAAACTCCAGGGATCTCGTCTGTGACATAGTGGAGTGGCTTAGTGGAGTGAACATCTAAGTTTTGATGAATTTACAACATTTCTTTTTCATGTAGTTCTGCCCGAGGCAGTTTATCACTTTGTGTTTGCCGAGTGTGTGTGCAAACTTGGAGAACAGCCCTTAGCTCTAGTCCTGTAACACACACACACACCGCATTGCTCTGTGAACAGACTAATAAAAACCAGGCTTAACAAACAGAGTTTATTCAATTTTATTCAGGAGTTTGGTTCATTTCTATATTTTAATGAAACATGG
Source organism: Parotocinclus haroldoi (assembly GCA_034779995.1). Taxonomy (NCBI): domain Eukaryota; kingdom Metazoa; phylum Chordata; class Actinopteri; order Siluriformes; family Loricariidae; genus Parotocinclus; species Parotocinclus haroldoi. Next base: position 22,946 of record JAUZST010038861.1, read on the forward strand.
TACAGCAAATTCTACTCTGCTGTTAAATCAGGACTGGGGAGTGAAAAACTATGAGCTTCCGTGTGTTTTACAACTAGAAAATCCTTCAAACATTTTTACATTTAAGACATTTAGCAAACGCTCTTATCCAGACTTACAATTATTACAGATTTACAATCCAAGCAGTTGTGGGTTAAGGGTCTTGCTCAAGGACCCAAGTGTGCCACAGGTGGGATTTGAACCCTGAACCTTTTGGTCCAGAGTCCAGTGCCTTATCCACTAGGCTACCACAGTCCCATACACTCCCCTATCCCATAATAACACTTCTTGTACCCTGAGGTTTTGCCTTGGCATATGGAGCAGCATGGTGGTTAGGTGGGCAACACCGCTGCCTCGCAGCAAGAAGGTTCTGTGTTCAATCCCAGGCTCGCCCGGCCTGGATCCGTTTTGCGTGGAGTCTGCATGTCCTCCTTGTGTCCACGTGGGTTTACTCCGGGTACTCTGGGTTTCCTCCTACAGTCTGAGGTTATTGATGACTCTAAATTGGCATTGACTTACTTGAGTGTGTGTGTGTGTGTGTGTGTGTGTGTGTGTGTGTGTGTGTGTGTGTGTGTATGCGATTATTCTTGAGATTACGGTGTACAGATATAACCTTGTGTCCCACAAATGGCCTACAGAAGCCGATAGCGACTTCAAATAAACACAACAAAACAAACGATGCTTAGCAAGTTAGCATCCAACCCCGATTCCAAAAATTGGGTCAGTATGAAAAACGTAAAAATAACGAAACCAAAAAAGCGTGTTTTTAAATCTATTAAGACTTTTCTTTCGACGCAGACAGTCTGAACCTGGGATATTTAGGGTTTTTTTTTTCTGGTCAACGTGATTCATAATCATAATTTGTTAATAAACATTTATTCTTGCATTTCAGGCCTGCAACAGATTTTAAGAAAAAGTTGGGATCATGATTATCATCACCTGTTTATTTTGTATATTTGCATTTTCCTTACCGACACAACTTCTTCTTTAAGGCTGCACATTTTCTTCGTGTGTTGCAGTAAGGCTCCACACAGTTTGAAATTCGTGGAACATTATTCAGACCCCGAAGCGGCAATCTATAGAGTAAAATCCCTGCTCAAGGTCTCCTCCACCATGCTTCACAGCTGGAACTCCAGTGCCACCTGTCTACACACCAATATCGCACACTGAGGAACATCTAGGTGTCAGGCGAGGTTTTCTCAGCGTTGCCCTTCCATTAAAGCCACTTCCTCCTATGTTTTTGCTCTCCTTTAACGAGTGCTAGTGATGTCACTCACACTTGAACACATCTCCTGCTGTTCAAGGACTCTTAGGACCTTAATAATCCTTTTGTCTGCTCACATCCAGAGAAGAACGTGTTCCTCATTTGAGCCTGGTGGCTTTTTTTTATACGTCTCGGGGAGCGTTATCTTTTCACCGCTGCCTCTGCTTCAGAGTTTTCTAAAGCTGCTTACTGACAGCGTCCAGTGTATAAGGTGTTATAGAAACATAAAGAGAAGCTAATTGAATTGGGATCATGTATGGCTGCTATTTTCAATCGATGGTTAATGATGAACATTTAAAAGAGGTGCAGCAGGTTTGAGAGCTGCTGAATGACTTTAAGGAGAGCAGAGGACAAGTGATTAGCTCAAATGCCTTGATTATGTACAAGCCATATTGGTATGTTTTAGTTATTTAGTTTGTATTAAATTTACTCAGGTCGCTTGAGATTAAAATGTATTTTATATAATGTTATATTCGCCCAAAATACATTAATAGACAGGATTAGGAGGAAACGGAAGATCAGCCAGATGAACCAGCTTATTATTAGGTTATAGGTTACAGAGAATATACAGATAGTGGAGGGCCAGGAATGAGTAGTACTTACAATAGGACAGTCGCATACACTAATTTAAACACACTAAAACACAAACACAGAAAAAGTCTCGAAACCTTTCGAAAGCTATAAAATAAACTGGACTTGACTTTTAACCAAAACCTTAACGTGGGGTTTGGAAGAAAAACGGGATAAAAGAAAAACCGAGATAATTAATGGAAGATTTTCTTTGTAATTTGTTCCATTTCTTTTCATTTAGTACATGGTACAGGTAAATGTTCCAGTTGCTCCTTGCTAACGTGACCCACTCTGTGGCTTATGAAAAACTTTAAAGTCAATTAACACCCCGTATGCTCTGTGACAGCCTTTTTAAAAATGACATTAAATCTGGCCAGTGTGGATTAATGCTCGTAACTAGCTTGTTTCTTTTCAGATGCAACCAAAACCTGCCGCTTTCAAAGCACACCAGGTCGCACAATGAGTGTATAATTGATTCCGGTGTCTCAACGCTAGCCAACGTTGTGATTTTGCGTGTTCTTTCCTCCGCAGAGATCGATATTGAGCGCTGTGTAAGAGAATCCATCAACCTGTTCTGCTGGACCCCCAAGAGTGCCACATATCGACAGCACGCCCAGCCACCCAAGTCCCCCAGCGACAGCAGCAGCAGCAGCTTCGGAAAAGCGCCGACGTTCTACTCGTCAGAATACCAGGACTTCTTGAACACGGACCTGGTGAGTGTGCTGACTGGGGGCTTTCTCAGAGAGCAGGAGGAAATGATTAATTTGTGTACTCGTACCTTAAACAATGATAAATGTTTGTTTAATTAAACCTGATGTTGTGTTACACCGTCAGAAGCAGCTGGAGTGTGTAAAATAAGAAGGGAACTCGTATTTAAACGATAAATAAGGAGCCTTCACAAGACTGTTATCCACCATCAATAACCATCTGGATCGGTTTAAGCCTTGTTCTTGGCTGAATTGTTGTCCATCAATGTCTTCATTTTCAGTCTTCGCTGAATGACGAGATGAGTTTTTTAGTCGCCGCTTGTCATCCACAAATACCACTTAAAACTTTACGGTACAAAAACTTTACGGTACGTCGACTTCTCTGGGCTCGGGGGCATCTGGGATGGACCATTACCCAGGGGAAATGGGGATTGTGATCAGATCAGCATTCCAGATTTGTTTTTGGAAGAAATAGACACCGTGTGCTCTGAACCAAAGACAAGGATCAACCAGATCCAAGTCTAAACCCAGGATCTATCATGGTATGGGGTCAGGTCAGGGCCCTTGGTAAAGATAATTTTCTCTTTGGTGATTCAGCATTAATGCAGAAAGGTACACTGAGATTTTAGAGCAACACAAGCCTTGAAGACGACATCTTTTTAAGGGACATCCCTGATTTTTTTTCAGCCGGACAATGCAAAACCACATGCTGCACACATTACAAAGGCTTGCAAGAACAAGACCCCTATGTTATTGCATACCTAAAGACGTGTGTGCCGGAAAAATGAGACGTGCCAGATCATCTAGGTGTGATAAGCAAGGAACAAATAAGAAAGAAAGAAAGTAAGAAACATCAACAAGTTTCAGAATATTGTGTGAAATCATACTGGAATAACAAATACTGATTCTGAAACTTATTATTTTAAATGCTTTAGTCTATTTTCCTGATTGTATGGCTTGTAATGAACACATCGTCTTCAACTTAGAGAGGAATGCAATAAACGGTATTATCAGCCCCCACTGTAATATAGCTGTGCGAAGGGGCGCGCAAATGTCGTTAACGCACCCGGTTTCTATTTTCATTGTATGTCATATTAGAGCTCTGATATGAACACGCTGAAGAGACTGGATGGATTCTAAAATGTTTAAACCTGTTCTGTTCGAATAAATGACCCTCAGTAAATTTTTATTCAGCCTGTTGAGGACAGATTTGAACTCCATCCTTCTCAGTTAATTGCTGGCCCGGTTGTTCCTAATGAAATCTTATACCAAGCGTGCGCCTTAATGAGGTGTGACTGGAGAACTGCGCAGGGGTCAGCGTGGTCAAAACGAGCCATATTTCTCGCCTGTAAATGTGTCTGTGCTGAACGCGTAAAAGAGAAGGGAGTCATGTTGTAGGTTCGGCTTTCGGTTCATTCCAACGCTAACAATAACACACACGCCGACGTCATTTCACTGTCCTGTCCAGTTGTGCTGATCTTTTGATTTCTCCTCTCTTAGCCGGTGTCATTTAGCCTCACTAGTCCAGACTGTTAGTCTTTAGCTAGATGCCTCAGTTACGATGGAAGCCGAGCTGCTGGGTTGTTAACGTGTAAAAACACCTCCAGCGTAAATATGCCAAGACGTAGAGTGTTGCTCCAGCTTCACCAACCTCCAAACAAGCAGATGTTCCAACATTTACATTTTCCAGCATTTAGCAGACGCTCTTATCCAGAGCGACTTACAATTAATACAGTCTTACATTTTTAAGCAATTGT
>JAUZST010038872.1:0-27259 GCA_034779995.1 Parotocinclus haroldoi
TCTTTATGGATTTCTCTGTATGTATTTTCATCATTTAAAATTTCCCCTAGTTTCTCAATGTATACACTTTTATCAATAATAAACATATTAAGAAGAAAAACGAAGAAGTGAAAAGTGAATTTCATAAAAGTGTGAATGCTAAAATATTGCTAAAAAACAGTGTTTTAAATGATTGGTGGTGTACAATTTGTGATTATGTGTTTACTCTACTCAGACGTCAAAATCGTCAACATCAAGAAAATCTGAAGAAAAAACTGGAAAAACTGTTTGAAAATAGTTTTTGGACAACCAAGAGTAACCCAAGCCTCTTTGAAAATTATTCTTCATATGAACTTAACAAGAACGAGAAACTAATTCTTGGTTTCGGTATAGGATTTGGATTTTCAATGAATAAAGCAAATCCTGTGTCAATAGCTAAAGGTTTTGTCAATTTAGAAAAATTTATGACTGATGGTTTATCTCTAAATGATATCTTTATTGCTAAAGGTTGTGTTTACAGCCTTAACCATAACAAAATGAAATGTAACATACCCCAACGATTTATGTCAGCCCTCCACAGCTTGAGGAATAATAAAGATATACATATTACTAAAGCAGACAAATCTAACTCTATTGTTATTATTGATAAAAGTGTCTACATTGAGAAACTAGGAGAAATTTTAAATGATGAAAGTACATACAGAGAAATCCATAAAGATCCCACAGTCTCAAACAACAAGAATTTCAACTCAACCATGAAGTCTTTACTAAAGGACAAGCCAGAATTAATCAAATCACTTTCAACGGTCAATCCGGGTTTGCCCTACATGTATGGTTTAGTAAAAACCCATAAGCCAGGTCATCCTCTACGTCCTGTTATCAGTTCTGTCGGTGCAGCTAATTACAAGTTGTCTAAATGGTTAAGTAAATTGTTAGCTCCCTTAGTAGGTACCATTTCTGAGTCTCATATAAAAAACACTGAAGACTTGTTGCAGAAAATTAGAAATCACAGTATTCCTGGTTCACTTATTAGTTTTGATGTTAACTCACTTTTCACGAAAGTTCCAGTGCAGGATTTGTTGGATTACCTTAAGGATGAGTTACATAAATTAGAACTGCCTGTTAGTCATAATGTTTTTCTTAAACTTATAGAGCTATGTATTTTGGACAATGTTTTTAAGGTTAATGATAAGTTTTATAGACAGACATTTGGCTGTGCAATGGGAAATTCTCTATCGCCAATTATTTCAAATCTATATATGGAATTTTTTGAAACTAGGTTTGTTCCACAAATATGTAATTTCAATTTGCCGTGGTACAGATATGTTGATGATATTTTATGTCTCTGGCCTTCCGATGTAGATCCTTTTGTATTTTTAGAACAACTAAATAACTTAGTTCCTTCCATAACGTTCAAAATTGAGGAAGAAGTTAATAATTCATTGCCATTTTTAGATACCATGATAATGAAAACAGATAATGGTCTTAAATTCAAAGTGTATAGGAAACCTACACAAGTTGATGCATATATTCATCATTTTTCAAACCATCATGATTCTGTTAAGATTTCTACTTTTGTGGGTATGTTTCTTAGAGCATTAAGAATTTGTGATCCTGAATTTTTGAATGAGGAAATTGATTATATTTATAATGTCACAAGTAAACTTAGTTTTCCTAGGAAGTTCACTGATAAATGTTTTGAGAAAGCAAGGAAAATATACTGTGGTAACGACAGAGATAATCAATTCAATAAGAAAAACACTTTGGTCCTGCCATATCATGAAGAATTCAAATCTTTAACTAATATTTTGAAACCACTGAATATAAATGTTGTTTTTAGATATGAAAATACAATAAGAAACACATTGATAAAAAACAGCCCTCCATCTAAGGAAAAATCAGGTGTCTACTCAATACCATGTAAAGTATGTGATAAAGTATATATTGGTCAAACTGGTAAATCATTAAAGGAAAGAATTCAACAACACAAATATTCTGTAAGGACAGCGACTGAATCAAGTGCTGTTTTCAAACATGTAGAGAATTATTCCCATCCGATAAACTGGGAACAATCAAAATTAATTTACCCTTGTTCCTCACTTACAGAAAGGCTAGTTGTAGAATCCTCTCTTATCAAAGTTTCTAATACTATGAATCTAAACGACGGTATATATAAATTAGATGATATTTTGATTAAAAGTATGTTAAATGTTAAGAAAATAAGAAAGGCATCATTACTATGTAATAACATAACTGACAACCCTACCCAGTAGTCAGGTAAAGGAGGGGTGGTACCTCCCCCCTTTACCCCCCACTCTCCTTTTCCGTGTTCCTCAGGTCAAGTGACCTTCTTTTGTATATATGTCCCTGCACATTTTAACTTGTACCCTTGATAATGACTTGAAATACAGTCGAAAGCTTGGAGTCTCTGTGTTTATTTTTCCTGCGAGTTTTCTTCTATCAATGTTTCACGTGATTATGTGAATTACTGCAATATATATATATATATATATATATATGGAAGAACATTTCCCCATGTCCAACAGGTCAGTATTCTGCTCTGCATAAAGAAATGGTTTGATAATTAGGATGAAGAGCTTGTCTGGCTTGCCTGGCCCATGACCTCAACTTCGTCAGACACACAGGAGATGACGGCTGCCTACATTGAGCAAAATCTTTTTGTTCAACATCAGTGCCTGACCTCACACTCCTGTTCCAAATTCAGGTGAAAAGCCTTCTATTTTCTTGTTGTTTGTTTAAAACTTTTTCATGGGTGGTCTGTCAGTTCTAAGGTTATTTTTTTGGCTTGTGAAAGAACACACCTGGGCTGCACATGTAATTATCGTGTGCTTTTAAAAAAATCCACCTAATGTAGTTCTATTCAGAGTACGTTGCTCTGTTCTAATAAATAATATCTTTTAACTGCACAAGTATATCATATTATTTCAACAGGCATATACATATTTGAACATACATTTATGCGACATGCTTTGTTAAGAAAGAATTCAATTACATTTAGAACAGAAGAATACAATTAGGTTTCAAATGGAAATAAACAGGGTAATACAAGGTGTTGACCTTGGACGCAGTAAGTGGCCTCAAACAAGTTTGACCTCCTCCAGAGAAATCGCAGGTGACCTCAATTGTGTCAGATGAGCATCCCAGGTTTGGGTCAATCCAGTAAATGCCTTTCAATAAATTACACAAATAATAATGAATTAATGTACAAGGCAACTGTTTTAATGTTTCTGATACTGACAGTATTACATACAACCTGGTACTGACAAAATAATCATTGACAGTTTATTATATACTGTTTATACTTTACAAAAGTTAATTTCATCACCCACCAAATAGCTGCATTTGATATGTATACAGATGATGTGTACAGTTTGTCCAAATTGAAAAGTGTGCACAATAGGAGCGTTGCTGGCCAGATTTATTTGGCTTGAGGATTTTAGCTCCATAATAGCATAAGTGGCATTTATTACATACCAGATGTGTTACAAATACCAGATAAACATACAATTACTGGCCACTATGATAGACACACCACATTGTAAGTATATTGATGGCTGGATGTTTTGTTTTGGTTGCTGTTTTATTCTTAACCCAGCAGTTAGTGATTGCACTGTTAGTGACCAGTGAACAGTGATTGCTAATTTTACTAATCTACATATATCAGCACTACTACTATATTACTACCATGTCAGTGCCATCACTAAAGTGGTCTTATGGTGGTACCCTGTTTCATTAATGGGTGGATAGAGGGAGTTAACAAACTGAGCAGGACTCAAACCGCAGAGATTAAAAACCTACATGGGTGGTGCATCTGGTAAAAAGGTTATAAAGTTTATGTACAACATAAAGCTAACCGATTTATTACCAACTTTAGAGCACTATGACTAAAGAAACAATGAATTTCTTGATATTAGTTTCAAGTTACATTATATGAGTAATCCAATTACTGCTCTTCCATCTATCTTCGTCTAATTAATTTATCTGATTTCTAGATCGGAGTATGATCTAGACACGATCACTTCAATAATCAATAATAAATCCAACAGATTATTAAGTGCATGCAAATGCGCTCAGTATTTATCAATAAGTTCATGGTCTGATCTTTCTGATCTTAATGTGTGAAACTTTTTGGGGGTCTGTCCTCACCATCGTTTAATTTGTGCTCACAGTTCATCAGGTCCCTGCACATCCTGGCTGGGTTCTCTTGCGTTCCCAGTGGGTTTTTAATGCTGTAAATCAGGTTACTGAGGTAGTGAAGGGTCTTAAAAATCTCGGTTCCCTGGTCCAGCATTGGGAGGTCCATGTCTGTGTATGACTAAATATGGACGAGAAAGTCACAAAACAGGGAAAGGTTTAGAACTGGCAATAATACATGGATGAGTAAAAATATTATGACCATCCTGTTCAGAATGATACTTTAAAAAGAGAAAATTAACATCCCTCTGTAACCTTAGACCCGGGCTTTCCCAGGAAAACAATGACCAGGGCATCAAACTCCCTCTACCAGTTTATCTTCTTCTAACAGTGCATCCTGGAGGCTTCACCTTCCACTTCACACTGGTTCACATGGTTTATCCCAGTGTTGGTGGCTGCACTTCACTTCTAAGGCGAGAACACTCCACAAGTCTTGCTGTTTTGGACATGCTCTGACCAGGCCATAAGAATCTGGCTTTTGTGAAAGTTGTTTAGGTTTTATGTCTGACCATGTATTCTGCATTCAGCATATCAACTATAAGAGGAGACTATTCACTTACTGTCTAACAGTTGTAATAAGATGTTGTGAATGTTACTGATTAGTTCAATTGAGAGTGGTCATCATGTTCTGGCTTTGTAGAAATTGTACTACATAGTTTACAGGCCAGTATTATTAGTTCAGTTTTATTGTAAATGAAAGCACTCACCTCAGTTCTCAATGCTGAGTAGGAATCGAATAAAACTTGAACTGCAGCACCAAGTGCTTCATTTTTCTAAATCAGAATGAAAAAAGGCAAAGGAGATGGTGAAGAATGTCATCATGTTTACTTCACTAATAACTTAATCTGACACATCTGCTTTAACGTAATATCTAGACGTTTTTATGAGGGTTGCAAAATGACCATTTTCCAGCATTTGCTTCTTCATTCTTAATGTTATATTTTGTCTTATTATATGCTCTAATGCTAATGTTACATGTCAGTCATTAATCCAAATAAATTAATTCAGATTGCAAAATAATGCGAAAGGGCTGTTTATATGAACACTAAACTAATCCATCTGATACAAAATCTCCGTTTACATGTACATGTCAGCTGTGTCCACGAATCATTTGTCCTGTCTATTATTTAGAAATCTTTGAACATGTTTTATCCAAAGTTTGTGATTGGACAAGACTAAATTATTAAAATATGAAATAATTTTGACCATGATTCATCACGTTTGATACCATATATGAGCACAAGTGGGCTATATAATACGTTTTTAATAGTTCAACGGACAAAAACATTACATAAGCGATATCTTTTTAATAAAAAAATATTTTATTCTGTACTGTTATTAGAAACAGCTTGTGCAAACTGCTATCTTGTGCACCAAGCAAATTGTCAGACCACATGGTTACACTGAACTCTCTGTGTTAATATGAATCTCTTCAAGAATATGAAAATTATAATAAACATTGTTGATGTCAAGGCCAACAGGACGATCTGCTTGACCATAAAAACTTTGCTGTGGCAAAATGTAAAACTTCTGGAGTTCATGCTACAAGATGCTTTACTTGAATGCTACAGTTTGAAGTAAATTAATATGACCTGTTTTTTTTTTACAATATTTTTTTCTTTACTGTTATTTCCATTAATGTCATTAATAATCAACAATGAATAATAATCCTATTAACAAGAGCAAGTTCAAACATTTTTGAAGGTAAAGTAATGTATATATTTATATATATATGATATTATTGATTGTTATCAACAAAATTCCAGAAAATACCAAGAGTTGGAAAAGGTCAAGAAGATTTTTTTTGCCAATATCGCACACCCATATCTCAGACCCCTAATCTATGTGCATTTTTATTTTAAATTACTTTACTTAAAAAGTACAGTACAAATTAAAATGAACTTACAAGTAAGAGAGAACTGCTTGGACGACCCTAAACAGCAAGCAATAATACAACACAATTTATGAACACTAAGGGTTAAACCACTGATGTGAAATATCAAACAAACATATTATTCCATCATGAATGTTCAATGGTTTGTTTGCAAATTTTAAAACAACTTACTGGGGGTCCTGGGGGTCCACGTGGACCTGGAGGTCCCTAAAAAGATCAGGACATGGTTTAAATTTTGTTTCATGTGATGTTTACTTTCTATAAGAACAACTTAAAGTAAATCCATGCCAGTTATTTCATAATATTACTGTACATAACATTTAAGAGGGTAAAGTTATAGACATAAACTTACCCTTGGCCCTGGTACACCCTGTTAATAATAAAGAAATGTAATGTAATGTGAGTGATTATACATGATCACATATTAAAATGTATCTATGCAAACTAAACAGTATCAATACTAAAAATAACATCAGTATCAATAATGATCATTATTGGTATATGATATGTGCAACAATTTGTAAAAAGATTCACTGGGGTTAAATAGAAAGAACCAGTAGGAAAGATAAATCTTTATCATTATTTGGAACTATATCTACAGGAATGTGCAAAGGTCTCTTGATGATCATTTGATTACATATACCTTTGTTTTAGCAATGTAAGAATGGCCATACATAATTATTTATCAGTCTATTTATTGAAATGCTATCAGTCAGTAAAGAATAACTGTAAGCAGAACTAAGAAACTGCTTCTATGGGCTACAGTGGCAAATATTTTGCTTCACCTTCCACTTCCACTTAAGCAATATCAGCATCTGGCAGATGTCAGTTTAAAAAGCTTGATCAGGAATGATTTTGACAAGGGAAAAAAGGGAAAAAAGGCTAAAGCTCACAAAGATGGGACTGATGATCAGTTGAAGATAGTATTATGGAGTGACAAAGTCTAACCTTCGACGATATGTTATATAGGGTCATTATACTATTGCTAAAACAAAGAATCTAATGGTGGCTGAAGACTTTTAAACAGTACTGCACACCACTGGACATCACTACTCAGACATACTGTTTAGAATGGGCTATTGTCAACCTGTAAATAGAAATTCCTGCTTTAGGTAGAACTTGAATGTAACCCAGCTGTTATCAACTTTGCACATGCAAACCTTTAGTAAATTGGCCACACACATGACTCCTGGCTAAAGTGACTCAAATGCAAACTAAAATACCACATTTCAAGCGAGCAAATGAGGCACTCACCATGTCCCCTCTGCTTCCTTTGTCTCCCTGGGCTCCCTGATTAAGAGAATTGTATTATTGCAGACTGTGCTATAGATTAAAGGCCTCACATAATGAGGCTGGAAGGTCAACAAAGATCTGAGATTATTCAACACATACTGGATAACCACTGGGCCCGATGATCCCGACTGGTCCAACAGCACCTTGCCTTCCCTGAAACAGAAACAAAAACATATAGTAGAACAGAGCAATTACAGACCAGTTAAGTAAAGTATTTCATAAGCCAGCCCAAACTGGGACTTACCATTAGGCCCTGTGGTCCTTTTGGTCCCTGGATACCACTAGGACCAATATCACCTGGTGGGCCCTAAGAGAATAACAGTATCATTCAAATACAGTGAAATAATACCTCGTATATCCTTTACTAATCAGCTAACATGATTCCACTCAAAATTCAAATATTATATCCTGTCCCCCTTCATCAGGCATAATTAGGTCAAATTCTGTCCAATAATCTTTTCTTATGTAAGAAACTGGCTCATGAGCTTAAAGTAGTTTTTTTTGCACTGAGATCCACCCTTCATTATGGGCTTGGGTTTCTCATGTGTTAGGACTGAAGAGTAGATTGTACAAAAAGTGGAAAGTCTGGAAAAGGTGTAATTAATTAGTTCTTGTGCTCTTTGGTTGTATTAAGGCAATACTGCACTAAAAGTAACAGTGTGTTGCTGAACATGGCTGCTAGTTTTTTAAACCTGCAGACCCTGATCACAGGTATCACAGGTATTTAACTGCATTCTGTGAAACAGGACACTGACCGAAATGACCCAAACATACAGTACTATAGTCAGAAACAAGTCTAATAAACACAAACAGGCATAACTGAGGTGACCAGCTGATTACAGCCTTAAAAGACAGATTTGTATTTATATATTTAGCGGGTGGTCATTAAATGGCACTTAACTCTATATGAACACTGGAATATATTTAATATTTGCCTTTTATTATGTTATATATGTTTACTCCTAAAATAAGCCAAGCATTAGCAAGGTCATACCTTGGGTCCAAACAGTCCAAAAACTCCAGGGAATCCACGATCACCAGGAGCACCCTGTTAGAGAAAAGGTTTCGTAAATACTTTTAAGTTACTTTAACTTTAATTATTTAAGAATTAAATTAATTTAATTATTAAGAATTTTAAGTAATTTAAGTAATCCTTTAGCTTTTTAACCTTGTCTTTATCCATAGCATATGGGTGTTTACTAAGATTATGAGAATATTATTGAAAACCTGCGTACTTTATATAAGAATACACTACAGGAATAAATATGTTGCAAATGAATCTTGACTTAAACTGATCAATTAACACAGCTCTGAAAAAAAATGTATATACCACTGCATAATTACAAATTAAGAACATTTTGTTTGTCCCAATAATTTAATATTATTTATTATTAATTTATATAGACGCCTGAACTTACAACCAAAACATAACTCCATAATGTACAGACCACACATATGGAAAGCATAGGGTGCAAGTCAGAGAGGCTTATTAGATAATGCACTGGTTCAAATTGCTGATCCTCTCTGGTTCGTATCCCACCTTCAGCAAGGTGAGGCTCGTTGATTACTAAACTGCATTTTATAGTGATGCCTGGCAGGAGATTAGCTGACATTGTACTGCAGGTGGCAATGGTTAGTTCACAGGCATCATTAGTGCAGGTGGTGATCTCAGGGTGGTGGTTCAGTTCAATTCAATTTTATTTATATAGCGCTTTTTACAATGGTACATTGTCTCGAAGTAGCTTAACGATATTGCAGGCCAATCCCAAGGTTGGACCTGTCTTTGTATAAAGTTGCATAAAGTTCAACCTGAATATCAGTAACCAATAAAAAAAACCATGTAGGAACATGAACGCTCACAGGTTGTCCTTTAGCTCCAGTGTCGCCCTGCTTTCCCTGCACCCCCATGCTTCCGGTAACGCCACGCTTGCCGATAGGTCCAATCTCACCTGGTAGGCCTCTCTCCCCCTAAACAAAACACACAGAGAACTAACACAACCTTCTTTATAGGTAGTATGTACTGATGGTGCACTCGTCCGAGACACAACACATTCTAATTGGATTCTTTCCTGTCACACATAAAAGTACAATACCTTTGGTCCAAAAGATCCTTGACTTCCTTGTAACCCAGGTGGCCCTGTTTGACCACGTAGTCCTGCTTTTCCAGGTAAACCCACTTCTCCATCTTGTCCCTGCTCACCCTAAAAACAAAAAAATTGCATCCTAAAGTTAAAAGTGGAGCAAAAACCTTAAAAGTCACATAGTCAGTAAATATAAAGTTTGAAGTGATTATTTAAACTGTTTTACTGGAATTCCTTTGGATCCATCTTTTCCAGAAGCTCCCACCATACCAGGACTGCCCTCAGGGCCCTCTCGACCAACGACCCCTCGAGGACCAGGAAGACCAACAGAACCCTAAAGATACAAAAACCCTCTTTTTTAAGCTATTCACTTGCTAACTTTTTTTTTCCCTTTTATTAATATACTCCCAGGACACAAAAAAATAATCACCTGTGACTGAAACAGTTTAACAAAAATAAATTGCACTGTTTACATTCATGTACATATAACCCTTATTTGCACAGTACAATCGACTTTACACTTATAATTTGTGGATTTATTTGTGGAGTTACACTGTGGTGTGCTCCATTTAATCATTTGAATCATTTACTGGGCATCACAGTGGCAACTTGTGCAGAACGTATAAGAAGATAGCATGGCCGCTAACATACACGAATAGCAATCACACTATATGCTTATTGTCTCCAAGCTCACCTGATCTTTAAACGGACCTAAGCGTGGTTCAGTGTAAAACATCTGAGCATTATGAAATGATCACAATAGTCAAATGTGATACAGTACAGATTGCCTAATGTAAGAACACCCTTATAACTCGTTAGATCTTTAAATGAAAGCAATTGTGGGTTAAAGGCCTTGCTCAGCAGGGGTGGCATTTGAACCCTGTACCTCAGTCCATAGTCCACCACCTTAATTGTTTAATTGTACCTTAATTAGTGACATTGTATGACACAGTAAGGGATTTCCATAGGCACTTACAGGAGACCCTCTTTTTCCAGCTTCACCTCGAGCTCCCTTTTTGCCTTTTGGACCCTATAAAAGTATACAAAGATTAAAATATTTACAGCTATGCAGCTACTAAAACTGGAATGAGAACACATTATTAATAAAGATTAAACAGAAGTTAGGTCTATATGTCCATGGCTAATTCTTACCTGATCGCCCTTAGATCCCTTGGGGCCCATTAGACCTCTTAGACCAGTATTTCCCTGTGACAAAACAACTATCAATGGCAATAAATGTAAACATTTAGCAGATGTTATGGTTACATCTGATGCACATTCACTTACAGGTGATCCAGGGGCTCCAGGCTTGCCTCTTTCTCCATCCATACCTGGCTGACCCTAATAGTAAAAAATAAACTATTGGTCAAAAGTGTGGACAAATGGACAAAAAGTATTGGGACACTTACGCTTTATTTTTACGTTTACATTTACGGCATTTAGCAGACGCCCTTATCCAGAGCGACTTACAACTACAGTCATACAATTTTATGCAGAAGTGTTTATGACATCCCATTCTAGATTCGGAGTTGGTCCCTCTGTTTCAGCTATAATAGCTTCCATTCTGCTGGGAAGGTTTTCTATAAAATTTTGGACTGTGTCTGTGTGAATCATTGCCTGTTCTTCCAGATGGACCTTGAAGGCAAATGCTAGTGTTGAATGAGTGGGCCTGGCTTGCAATCTCTGTTCTAGTCAATCCCGATAGTGTTCACTATAATTGAGGTCAGGACTCATTGCAGGCCGATCCAGACCAAAATCACCCAACCATGCCTTTATGGCCTTCACTGGATTTGTGCACTGGGGTACAGTTATGGTGGAACAGAAAAGAACCTTCCCCAAACTGCTCCCACAAAACTGGCATACAATAGCCTTGGTATGCGAAAGTCTTCCCTTCACTTGAACTGAGATACCGAGGGCAACCCCTGATGAAACAACCCCCTGGCATTATCCCTCCTCCATCAAAAATTACAGTTGGTTTTATCTAGTCAGACAGGTAATGTTCTTTTGGCATACACACATAAAAAATGGCATTGGAAGACATTAAATTAATTTGCACTCATTTTAAAAGAGAAATGATGAATTACTTACTGGGTATCCCATGTCACCTGGTGCTCCTCTATCTCCTCTAGGACCAACAGGGCCCTGGAATTTACATGCAAACACATTTCAGTTATCCATTTGGAAGTCAGCACCACCCCAACACAATCACAACTACAGTAACAACTTCCACATTAAAATTAATCTGATTGACTCACAGTGTCACCTGGAGGACCAGCAGGACCTTCAATCTTCCCATCCTCTCCTGGTTCACCCTGCGTATGCAATAAGAAATGCATTTATTTATTTTATTTGCATATTGTTGACATGATATATCTAGCATATAGATAATTTAAAAAAGCAAGACCATCCATTTGTAAAACTAACATTGTGTTTTTGCATCACATGTGAACAAGATTCTAAGTTACTGAAACTCCTCCTCTAGAAGGAGTTTTTACATTTACAGCATTTAGCAGACACTCTAAATCCAGAGCGACTTACAACTGATATATATTCTTACAATTTAATCAACGGTGGGTTTAGGGCCTTGCTTAAGGACCCAACTGTGGCAATTTGGCAGAAGTGTGATTTGAACCCAGGACCATCAGATCCAGAGTCCAGTTCCTTGACCACTAGACTACCGCAGCCCGCAGTTTTTCTCTTCTCACCTAAAGAGATAACACTACTTTTCCAAAATTATTTATGAATAAAGTTCCAAATTGAAAGATATGTCATTTGGAACTATTTTTTGTTTTCTGGTCAAAGGATTGACAGTCTTCTGAAAAACTATACAATCAGTGACCAACTGATGGCTACAGTGTGTCTCAGTAGCCTTAAAGATAAAGGTGTGAGATCCAAATCAAGTCAAGCAAAACAAAATGTGTTTCTATATGTTTTTACAACCGAGCATTGTCTCAAAGCAGCTTTTATAACTATTTAGTAAAGTTTTTGTTTACTTTAACCAATCATAACTGAATGTTTACTCTTCAACCCGTTCATTACAAGTGAGTTTCTAGTACAAACAACAATGTAAAATCTTATTTGTAAACGATCCACATACACTTACAGATACAGCAACATGACATGCAGACACTGTGCAAAAGTCTTAGGCCACTAATAGATTTGATAAGATAAGAATGACCATATACAGTACAATTATTTCTTAGTTTCTTTATTTAAAAAAATAAGTAAAAACAACGTATATAAACTACAGTGGCAGGTATTTAGTGTGATCTCGCAGCATCTGGCAGCTTAATCGAGATGCCAAGTTAACCCTTCTACACCCTTCTCTACAGTCTGAAGAAGCTTGAGGAAGCTTTCAGGAATGATTTTTGATAAGGTTGTAGTCACTGTGGAGTGACAAATCCATTTAGAATTTTATATATGGTCATTATACCATCGCTAAAACAACAAATCTAATGGTGGTCTAAGACTTTTTAGTATGTTTTAGATTTGAAAAGTACTGAAGGATTCATTTAAATCAAAAACAGAGCGAAGACGTTTAACATTCTCTTCCATTAATAGTGACTGTATTATTGGTTGTTGGTTAACATATTACTAGTTTAATTTAGAATGTTATATATAACATAAATTATTATGTTTTAAGTCATACAGTTATTACTGTTCTGGTATCCACAGCATTGGTGAGCAAAGGCAAAAATGGGTACAGGTAATTTTTACCTTTGTACCTTTTGGTCCCGGAGATCCTATTGGACCTTGTGGGCCCTGATGACCCTAGAGACAAATTGCAAAAATATAAAACAAGATGCACTAATAGGATTTTATGTAAAAGAAAGTTATGTAAACATTCCTATCATGCTTTATGATTTTTACCTCATATCCTTGCAGGCCTGGATCTCCTTGAGGCCCCATTTTTCCAGGTGCACCCTAAAAGGCAAAAAGCAAATGTATTAAAAATAAGTGAGAAATTAACAATATTACATCGTTGTGATTAAATACCATATCCTATGAATCTTAAACACTGCTTTGGGCTTCCATTAAACTATCTAGTTAGGAACCTATTCATGAACCTGCTTCTTGTCATGTAGGGGCTTTCTGATGTCGTTTCTCACAGCAGTTCTAAGTGAAACTGGATTTTCCATGTTGGCGTCACTCAAGACCAAATACAGGGGTGGATGTAATGTTGAGCCATGTGAGTTTTCATGCATCAACCTGAATCCAACAATTGGTATTTGTTTTTTATGTGATTATGCAATCAAGCAAAATTTGACAGACTACACTGATTGTTTTTCTGTGTGGGCTACAGAATGTGGTGGATTAAGTGGTCCACGAAAGATTGTTTCAATTGTTAAACCGTTGCTTCTTCATTTAATGGTACAGCATTTCTTATAGTGAAAACTCTGCTAGATAATCTACTTTTGTTCTATCCTTTAAGATTTTAAGACAGTTGCTTCATATGGGCATTATTAAGGCAATGACAAAAAAGTCAGTCTCTGAAACAGAAACATCTGAACCCTTTAAAGAATGACACATAATCACCATACTTAGGCAATTAAAGGCAGTTGAATAAATGACCTTTTTTAAAACATGGTTAAAATGAGTTCTAAAAAAAGTCCTGTGGAATCGTGGGAGCAGAATTCCTTTCTTAAGCAGAATTAATTTGCGATATGTTAAACTGTTTAATATTATCTGTTTATTTTGGTAATGCACAAATCAGTGTAGATGAGCTGTTTTTTTTTTAACTTTTAACACTCACTTTCTCTCATGTGAGTGGAATTATTGTAGAATATTCCTAGGTTTACTTAAGCCTGGTTTCCATGTTAGGTAGAGATGAACTGGGCTGGACTGGAAACTAAATTCAGCTCTGGACTTTTTTTTCTAGATCAGTCCATTACAGTAAAAACTTCCAACCCAGAATCATTTTTCACATTTGTCTTAGAAATAAATAAGCCTTCTGGCATTTGCTGTAGACAGATAGATATTTCTGAACA
The DNA here is from genome assembly GCA_034779995.1 of Parotocinclus haroldoi. Classification (NCBI taxonomy): domain Eukaryota; kingdom Metazoa; phylum Chordata; class Actinopteri; order Siluriformes; family Loricariidae; genus Parotocinclus; species Parotocinclus haroldoi. The sequence goes on from JAUZST010038872.1 coordinate 14,451, forward strand.
GCAGTGAGCACTGTTTTATTCACAGAGTCACTCCTAAAGTGTAATATCCCGAATAAAACTCAATTGTTGTCAATTCTATTTTACAAACAGTTGACAAGAGCGTTTTTTTCTAAGAAGCAGAGAACAGCAGCACTGTCTCAAATGACTTCCTCCCCTATGGAGCACACCATGTTAGATAAGAATGGCAGAAGCTCACCCAAATATTCATTTATATACAAAGTATATTCAGGAATAGTTTGGAAAGCTGCTTATTTAACATTCAATATATGTTAACTGAAATGTTTGTTCAAATGTTTGTAGGCACAGGTGTCATTTGAGACAGGTTCTCTAGCAGCAGACAGAACAAACTGACTAGCATTGTGACTACAAGGCTCTGATCTCTGTATCATTTCTGCAGTTTGACTATTCTGTTCCTCACTCTGACAGCCAGATAACTTGTGTAATTTCATGCATTTATCTGCATCTTCATGAAGTGTCTTTTTTAAATCACACACCTTCAATAGGTACTTATTAATAAACTGTTGTTTTAGCAGTTGATGTGATTATGGCTTTCTGTGGTGGAGGCGACATTTCTGTGATTGGCTGACAGCCAGTGCATGCTTCAATATCACAGTACTGAAATCATCAGTTTATTTTTAGCTCTCTCTCATGGCCCACACACAGAGCGGCACACTGGGAATTGTCCTGGTACTCGTGATGGCCAGTACATTCCTGGTGAGAATGTGTAATCAAATAAGTAGAAATGTAGCAAAGTCAGCATTTCCAAGAACACAATGGTGTAGTCATAGCTTCAGAACTGAGATATTTTGGCTACGAATTAAAGTGAAGTACGAGCACCTGAAGGGAGTTAAGGGGGTTATCATGACCTCATTAGGAAGGAGGAGGTAACTCCTAGAATGACAAAGCACCTAGTCTGGATTTGAAGACATGGCGTAATTAAAAAAAATGCTTGGGTTAGAATTCCTTCAGATGCTTTCTAGACCATTTCAGGTTGTCAGTTTGGCTGCTTTTGTTATAAATATGTAACAAAAGTTCCATTTTTTTACATTTTTACATTTACATTTGTCATATAGAATATGCCCTCATCCAAAGTCACTTAAGAACGTGTACAATCCCTGGGTTAAGGGTCTTCCTCAAGGACCCAACAGTGGCAGCTTGGCAGCTCTGGGATTTGAACTCTTTGAATTATTTGAAATAATTTTTGAACACAAGTTCCATAACACTACTTAGTCTTCTGAAGTCTGTTACCACAAATCCGATGGTTCCTCTCTTGCCCTTCGGCCCAGGAAAACCCACAGGACCCCTCTCGCCACTTGGCCCAGTTTCTCCCAGGTGACCCTGTTGACCCTTGCTACCCTAAATCACAGAAAAAAAGTTATATTATTTAAAAGAGACAAAGTCTCACAAGAATGCCAGGGTGTATTAAATTATAAATATCATGGTACTTATACAACTAATGTAAGAACCTACCTTCTGTCCCAGTTTTCCTCTCTCGCCGATTTTGCCAGGTTTGCCTTCAGGACCCTAATCATAGACACATTAAAACATATTGTATTACAGCTAAATGTTAGTCATTTTACAAGGAAATGACATTAGGATACTACAAGGTATTTTCATAACAATTACAAAACAAACCCCAACAACAAATCAAGGGCAAACCAGCAAACTACCACCAGACCACTAGGTTGTTTACCACCACTCATGCGTGAGGTTAGGTTTATCTATTGCAATGGCAAGGGGTCTTAAAGTTGCCTGAGTGCACGTGTCAGGATCGTATAATACTGTACATATTCCTGGACTTAGCAAACCAGTATACATGTGTGTTACTCCTCATCAGTCTCTTTAGCCTCAGCCCTCCCTCAGAGTCACATGACGCCGACCAGGACTTCTCTCATTTACAAACAGCATTTATATAATTTTCAACTTTGTAACTCGCATCTAAACTCAAGAATTTTTACCATGAATTCCATGAACTCAAATGAGTCTTAATTTAAATTGGAGACAAGAGAAAAGAAAGACCATATTAATAGACCAGCACTCACTCTGACGCCAACAAGGCCAGGATCTCCAGGTGACCCTTCCATGCCTTTCAGTCCTATTTCTCCTTTTTCTCCTGGTTCGCCCTCCACTCCCGTGTCCCCCTTTTCACCCTACATTCAAAACCGAAATTCAAACTGTTCAGAAAATGTGGTCTAGCCACGCGATTAAAATGATTTGAAACACACACTGGTGCGATAAAGAGATTCCCCTAACCTTAGCTCCATCAGGGCCGCTCTGCCCAGCTTCTCCTTCAAGGCCAGGCTCACCCTGCAGCAACAGACCCATTAAACACTGTTCTGTATGGATGGGCAAGCACAAGTAAAGTAATTTAGGATCACATGACTTACTCTTGGTCCAATCAAGCCAGGTTCACCAGGGATTCCAGAAGCTCCAACATCACCCTAAAAAGAAATTACTTTATTATACATTATATTATCCCTCACTCATTCACAATATTAAAATGATACAAAATGCCAAATGAGGCAATGTGTAAAACACATGACATTTTTAGGCATTCATTTCATTTTAACATAGTACTTAACTTAATACTTCCCTAGGCATGTTATATCATACCTAGGCCTTACAAAGAATGAAAAGTAAGAAATGTGGGAAAAACATTTTGCCATCTATACATTGCCTATGCCTGATTTCACACACTGTCTGAAACATTCTATATGTAATAAATAAAACAATAAATATAAGAAATTTAGAGAATTTGAGTGAGTGTTGACATATAAATAGGTACCCAAATCTAAATGGCACAGACTAACCAAAAATTACAAATATCAAATAAATGGCTCACCTTCTCCCCAGGTTCACCTGGTAAGCCCACGTCTCCTACTTTCCCTGGTGGGCCCTATCACAGAGAACAAAAACAGCATTAAACAGACAATCCTAATAAATCTTGCCGGGATTTAGCAGAAGTTAATTAATCCCATCTGAACGTCTCCGACCTTAACTGTAAAATGTTATGGTTAAATCAGAGTGATGTACATAATGTAAATATTCACAGAGATTCACTTCTCCATAAAAAGGAAACAAACACAACACATTCCTGCTATTTGCAATCGATCAATTAAAAGACCAGAACATTTGTGCTGCTTTTCATTCAGAAAAAACAACAATACATGTAATTTGTTGAAAGGAATTGAAAACACTTTACAGAGTTTAATAACTCTGAGTAATAGTAAGAGTTTATGACTCTATATAATACTGTAATATTCTCAGAAATGAGGGGAGGGAAGGAGCTAGTTAAATGTCTGTAGTAACATGGCTTTGATAAATAGTGAAAGCTACATGTTAACACAGATATTTTTAATTAATTACTTTATATGTGGCACAAGCAATTCCCACAGTTTCGTTGCCCACTAGCTATATCCGGATACAGGTGACATCTTCACTACACAGCCTTGTCTTGGACCATTTCCAGGCACACAGCATAAGGAAATTGCTGTCCCGGTGCCCATTATGTGTCCTGCCATTGATAGTCAGCAACCGTCACCTTCGTTTGCACTTCTGAATGAGAAAGCTGAACTGCTTAGTGATAAATCCTGGTTCTGATGATGGACGTGTTTGAGTACAGAGGCCTTGTGAGCTCTTCAATCCTGCCTTTACTGTGGAGCAACACACTGCCCCAGTTGCTGTTGTGATGATATTGGGTCATCACATATGATATTGCCATCACATATGACTGTTGGTCACCCCTAATAGTGATACGAGAAACATTAAAAGATTAGAGATACGTGCAGGACATCGTGTAACCATGTGTTGCCTCTTATGGCAGGGCTTTCAATTGGCATTATAGCAAGATAATGTTTTTCTAGTTATGGCTCTGCCAGATTGCAACAGTTACTTGGCCGGCTGGTCACCAGATTTATCCTCAAGCAAACATTTATGGGATCAGCTGGGACTCAACTTATGAATGTGCAGAATATAGAAGCCAAGCTTCAATATCTGTGGGCAGAGCTGATGCAGGAAACAATGCGGAACCTTTTTGCCTCCATGACCAACCGAAACTCAACTTATATCCAGGCTAGAGGTTGCTGAACAGCTTACTAGAGCCTCCTTTTTGTTGTAGAATTTTGCCCATGAAGCTTATCCTTTAGTTATAATATTGTAATCACTTACATATTACTATTACTGATTGATTATCAACAATCAGTTCATTTTTTTCAATGAGTGCACAACAAAAAGTTAAACTTTCAGGTGGTAATGACAGTGCCTAGATCGTGCATTATAGTTACATTATAAATCTTACCTGCACCCCAATCTCTCCCAGCGGTCCTATTGTTCCTGGTGGACCTGAAGATCCCTGTAAACAAGTCTTCTTTAATAATGTGTCATTTATTAGCAACAGAGATAGCTATTCAAACACTGTGGCATACATATGCTTAAGAAATTAACAATATGAATTAAAAACAGCCGACAAACGCTCACTGACCATGTTGTTGGATACAAATTATATAAACATGGTCAAGACAAGCAGGTGAAATTCAAACTGAGCATCAGAACGCTGATTTAAGTGCCTTTGAATGTGGCATGGTTGTTGGTGTTAGGAGTGCTGGTTTTATTCAGAAACTGCCGATCTATTGGGATTTTTTCACATAGCAATCATTATCACAGAAAAGCAACATTAAGCTCATTAACCCTTTGTTGCAACTGAGAAAAGCAGTACGCACCAAACCTTGAAGCAGATGGGTTACAGCAGGAGAAAAACACAATAGGTGCCACTTCTGCTATGAAAAGGCATTTAAGGGCTCACCAAAACTAGGTAACTGAAGATTGGAAAAAAGTTGCCTGGTCTAGTGAATCTCACATTTCTGCTGTGTGGATGGTAAGATCAGAATTTGACATAAACAACACGAATCCATCCGTGACAGGACAAAACAAGAAAATCAAATTATGGATATGTAGCCAACAAATATGCAGCAACTGCATGATGCTATCATGACAGGACTAGGTGAACCTAATAAAATGGCTGGTGAACTATAGATTAGCTGTATTTTTGCTCTCATTTCTTTGTGTGCTTCTACAGGTTTTCAGGACTATGAAAGATAACAATGCGTGCCTTGTTTTGAGCTCCTAATGTAACTGATTATACTATGTGTAAACAGTCTGCAGTCCCTGGCCCTTTTACTAACAAATTCACAAGTAACTTACAGGCTGTCCTGGGATTCCCTTTGCTCCTGGAGGCCCAGATGGTCCTTGGATGCCCTTAAAATATCAACATTTATGAAAATCACAAGCCAAATCAATTGATTTAATATTGTTTTGAATCTCTGTTTGTGTTCCACAGAGATTAATGCAATTACTCACTGGAAATCCAGGGGGTCCCGTTTGCCCTGTTTCACCGATTTTTCCCTGATAAAAAACAGAGACACAGTACTCAGTCAAGGATCTGCTTTTTCTGATGCCAAGGAGACACAGACAATCCACAGTGATTTAGTACAATCCAAACGGAATTTACTACGTGGCTTGATAATACGTCCCTTCTTAGGGCTTAAGTTACCACTGTACAAGAATGTATCTCATTGTCTGTTCTTCAGTCAGAGTGTAAAAATATTCCATCTCCAACACTATAAATGCTAATGCTAGCACAAAACTTTGGCAGATTCTCAAGGTCAACGAGAAAAGAAATTGCTCGAGGTCCTCCTGGAGCTCAATCCTGCATAATCTGATTGTTTAATATAGACGTTCATGCAAATGTGGAAATAAGAAACCCAACCAACAAAGAAAAGTGAAATAAATAATTGTGCCATTGTACCATTTGTCCTGGCAAACCCATCTTCCCTGGTGGACCGTCCAGACCCTGAAAAGAGAAAAGTGGTTGACCGGTAAGCACTACTGAGTTGCAGGCCTTCAGCAGTTTCCAATTAGGATGACTAACAGAGACGGTTACTGTTCGGGTTTCGAATATGCAGTCGATTTGAACATTGAACTGAGGGCTAGGAACAGAGATTGTCATCTCTCCAGGCTGTGTCAATGTCAGCAAAAAGCTACAGTTTTACAGTAGCAACATAAATATATAGATAAAATATACAACATAACGAGATTTGATTTGGTTTGGTTTATAGCAATGTCAATACATTACATACAAAGCAACACAGTGATATAATGCAGTAACATTAATATAATCCGCACCAGAGTGATAAATGTGCATTTGTATAAAAAAAATATTTTAATACAAATTACAATAGCTAATTTCTGCCTCTACGTTGTACAAAATAATTAAATTATTTAAGAATCTAGAGGAATTTCAGTACATAAAGGGCAAGGATGGAAATCTGAACGGAAGACCTGTGATCTCCGATCCCTTAAATGGCACTGCATCAAGAAACATCATTCAACGATAGCTGATAGAACCACATGGGATTACTTTTACCTTTGTCAATGCCCTACAATAAGAGTTATATTTGCCATTGCTACTTAAAATGTTACTGTGCAAAAGAAGCCCCATGTTAAACGTGTCCAGATGTGGAGTCAACTTCTCTGGGCTCTGAACACTGTGTGCTCTAGACCAAAGACGAAAAGTACTGTGCAGAACAGCTATCAGTCCAAAAGCTAGGGTTTGCCATGGTATGGGGCTGTATCAGAGCCCTTGGCAAAGACAACTTACAGTTTTGTGATGCAGCATAAATGCAGAAAAATACATTTTAGGGCAGCATAAGCTGCCTTCAAGATGAATTTTTCAGGGACATCCATGCATTTTTCAATAAGACAATAGAAAACCACATGCTGCACACACTACAAAGGCATGGCTGTAAAAGAAGACGGTACAGGTATTGGACTGGCCAGCTTGCAGTGCTAATGTGTCCCCAACATAGAATGTGTGGAGAATTGTAAAACAAATATGCAACAGTACGGGGTCATCGTTGTTGCATTGTCTATAAGATTTGAGTATGAACAAGACCAAATAACACCTGAAACACTAATTAACTCTGTATTCTCTGTGCCAAAACATCTTTTAAATGTGGTAAAAAGGAACGGTAACATTACAAAGTAGTAAATGCTTTATCGTCCCAAATATATTATAGAACGTGTTACAGACCTGAACTGTAGGAATGGATGTTTATTAACAAATGAAATCAAGTTGAAATATCTCAGGTTGAAAGTATATGTAAATGTGACAGTAATTTTTTGATTGCATTTTTCATACTGTAACTTTTTTCTGACTTGGTGTGGTATAACAGAGTTTTATTTAGCTTAGATCTTGGCAATTTGACGAATATCTAACGTTTGTCTTTGTTGATACACAAATCATAATATTATACTAACATGTAATATTGTGCCTGTACCTTAAACACTACATTTATTTTCAGAGTTATGCCGCTATGAAAAATAATTGACACATTCTGACCAATCAGGATCAAGAATCTGAGCTCTGAGTCTCAGACTCAAATCAAAATAACTGCATATCCCATGAGGTTTAGAACAGATTTTTAAATATGCACCTTGCGTCCCATAGATCCTTTCTCTCCAGTTGGTCCTTCGGGCCCCTGTGCCCCCTATGAGAGGAAATAGTGGAAGGAGTTTAAGGTGAGAGAGAGAGAGAGAGAGAGAGAGAGAGAGAGAGAGAGAGAGAGAGAGAGAGAGAGAGAGAGAGATAAAAAAAAAAGATGACCAGCAGAGGGCTCACTTTCTACAATAATGAACAGGAAGCAAACGATGTTATTGAGGCCACTGGGTCAAGAACATGCCGCTGCTTTCTGCTCATAGTGGAGCTAGGAGATGCATTCATTTTGTGAAATACTTGTGTTGTTTGGACTATCTGTCAAAGCTTAAGACTCCAAAACACAATGACAATTGTGAAAATACAAGACCACTGACATGATTACACAGTATTTAGGATTTTGAAATGACTATGTACACCATCCAAGCACACAAACGCACACATATGGGATGACTGTAAGATGTATAAAACACTAAGATGTTGACATCATGGGAGTTTGGTTACAATGGATGATTGCCATTTTGTTTCCATTGCAGTAATTTCATAAGAGTTATGATAGGGAAGCACAAGCTGGGTGAGCTCTCATGACTCGCTTTTCTCGGGATGGTGGAAAGAGTGATGAATGGGTACATTATTATGGCTGCAGCTTCAGTGGTTCCTGCAGAACAGACATGTGGTCCTCCACTAAATGCACCACATGTTTTTCAGGAACCATACTGGTCTCAGGATACACTGCTGCCTCTGTCCTTTGTGGTTCTCTGTTCTCTGATGTCATTTGGGGGACCTCTAACATTTCATGGGGCCAATCACAACATTAGCAATTATCAGAGTTGGGACTCTCCATGATGAATAGTCATGAATAGTGGGGACTTTCAGTGAATCTTTGTGAGGTAACAAATACCACATTCAGGTCTGAAAGCACCGGATTGCAGCTTAACAAGTGATCTTGCTGGACCATTATTTGAGGCACACCTAATACAGATACTTCATAAGCACCAAAATACAAAAGTAGAGGTACAACCACATAACCACTGTACTGGATGTGTTGGTACACAAATATCACCCATAGAAACTTAAACACAATAAACTTTTGTAGTTCGTGTTCAATGTATAGTACACTCTAAAATAGGCATTGTCTCAAAGTCAAGTCAAGATGCCAAATAAGTCAGCCAGAGGCGTCTGTGGCAAGGACAACCTCCTGGAAATCTGGATCAGGCTCAAATGGGGAGGTCATCTTCATTTGGGTAAGATTGTCAGTATAAACTCAAGGCAGCAATTGTGAGCAGCAGATGTTGTGTAATGTTATTATTCAGATAATGAATAATGTTATAGTCACTGAGCTGAGTAATTAGACATCTTTATCAGTTCAAATCATATGTGGTTAAAGTTCACCTACAATATTGAAATGCTGAGTGCACTAGTACGGGTCTGTGCTAGAAAATCTTAAAATGTTGAATAACTAAACTCTACCAGGAATGATTTCATAATAACATACCCAACACTTCAAACACTCCTAGTTCCTAATGGCTTTGACCGTAAAAAACCAAAGTTCAAAAGAACAGTGAAGCATATTACTAAAAAACTTAAGATCATAATTGCTATGTGATAATGTGCTTGTCTTAACTCTTATCTTAAATCAAAATTTGATTTGGTAATCCACTGATAACTATACCTCTGGCTGCATCAGTGTTTACACATAGATCTGATTCAATAGAAATACAGTCATTTTAAAATGATTCATCTGACATGTACTTCCCTGCATGAGTGGAAAAAGGGGGAGAGTTAAAACTAGCTCTGAAACGTACTGGAACATTCTGGACATGAATCAATTTATATCAGTGCTGAATTGTATCATCTCAGCAATGCATTGAATATTATTGAAGCTTAATCTGCTTAACTCATTTTTATATTGTGTCATATACTGTGCATCGTATCATCTGACAGAAAGATGTTTACACCCTAGTAACTATGCCCAGCGTTTGAAACCAATGTCCTACTAAATGAGGTTAAGGTAATGGGCCACAATGTGCAAGGGTGAGCCCTTAAACCACAATTGGTTGGATTGTAAGGCTGTATTAATTGTAAGTCACTTTGGATAAGGGAGTCTGCTAAATGACATAAATGTAAACGCATGAACGTCGGGACACATACACACTCTAGCAGACCCGGTGCCACAAGGGAAAAAGTGGGGTGGAACTACCCCAAGATAGACCCCACCACTTCTATTTTGTAATTGATTTTTTATAATATTGTTTTGTTTATGCATGGTTACATAATTCAAATATTTGTTTCAATCAGTTATAAGCAACCATGCTCCAAACAAGCTACTGTATGCCCCTGTGACCCTTGATGTGCTACATTCATCAGGTGCTTTGACTATACTGAGCTGTGGTGGTTTCAGTTTGACTGCACAACCAAAATGAGTTTAAACATCAAAAATTTCTGCATAAAGAAACAAATTCTGCTACGCACCAAGCCACCGTGCCACCCAAAGTCTTAATGATTGAGGCAGAGCAAACTGACTCTGCCTGTGCCAACTCAAGAGCTTTAATCGTTTCCAAAACAGCGATTCAACATGACTGCTAGAGATACTTTGTGCAAATACAAAAATTAATTTAGCTGAGGAGCTAAATAGATTATCAACATCATCAGTGATTAATGAAATGAATATAGAGCACCTCTTGGCTACCATATGGCATATACAGTACTGTGCAAAAGTCTTAGGCCACCATTAGATTAGTTGTTTTAGCAATGGTATAAGGCCATATATAACATATTGTTGATGATTGAAACCAAAAACCTTGGACTCAGACCATACTGTTTTTATGAGATCCACTGATCTTCATTCTGATCTTTGTGTGCTTTACATTTACAGCATTCATTTAGCAGATGTCCTTATCCAGAGAAACTTACAAATGTGCTTATCTGCTATCATTCCAAAGAGAGCATTCCTGATCGAGTTTCTACTGACTGCACAAGGGCCAACTTGGCATCTTTGATTTAAGGAGAGATTACACCAAATATTTGCTACTATAGCCTATTGCACCTGTTTTGCATACTTTCTCCAGTTTTTTTAACACTAGATACAACTTTGCTGAATTGTCTTGTTTTATTCGAATAAAGATGCTGGAAAATTATTAAATATGGTCATTATACCATTGCTAAAATGATCCAGTTTAATCGTGGCTTAATACTTTTGCACAGTACTGTACATTGTTTTTAAAGCTGATAGAAAAGACCTCCACTTTTACCCCTTATCAGGCCTCCATATTTCCTCAGCCTGGCCTCTGCCTGCCCTCGGCTCCTGCCACTTGATTCAGTGCAGAATCTTGCTGGTGGTATTGTTCCATTTCACACAATTACACTGATTCATGGTTAAAGAATCCCTGCATCTGGAGGTAGTTCCTTTTTTCAGCTGTGTGTACATGGCTGTAGTGCAAGTTGGGTTTTCATATTTATAGTGATAATGCTTTAATGGGCAGGACTTGTGTGATGGGATTATTTCAGTGTAGTCATTGTTATGTGAAAAGCGTTAAAAGTTATTACTTTGTAGTTCCAGGCACCACTGGTCTGGCCATGTGACAACCACACACCAAGCCCCTGGCATCATCAGATGGTCTCCAGACAGAGCAAGGGTTTATACACCGAATTATCATGTTGCTGCCAGGGGTATGTGCCTGAGTCTCAGTGCACCTCAAAGTGGGGGCTGGGTCTGTGGAGGTGATATGTCCAGATCAGATCCCACGCATTATCAAAAATAATAACCCTACAATCATTTAAAGCACTGGTTCAAATCTCTCCCTGAGTAAAAGCATCATGGTTTAACATTTTACCTTTGATTTATTTTACATAGCAAATACAATCATAAACATTCATATTATGTAAAGACATGGCAACATCTGGTCTGCTTGACCCAGACCATAGGGACGCTGAGACTCAGGAGCCTGTGGCAAGGCACTACAGCTGGTACACACAAACAAAGCACAGCCCAAACTTTTGGTGCCAGGAAATCAGTCACCTGAATTTAACAGCTGCAGGAAGCCACAAGTCTGGACTTCAGGTGATGATGAACCATATCAGGAATTTGCAATTTCGGGACACATGGATACTATGGGGTACGAACCAGAATGATTCACCACTGCGAACCAGCAATCTAATGCTGTTCCACTCCAGAGAAGTGAGGTTTCAAATGTGTTTCTGGCACTGTGAAGTCCAGTGGCTTTCTGGAGCCAGAATTACAGTGTGTCCCCAAATGTGTGGTTTTGGCACACAAAGCATGTTTTCCCAAGGGTAATCCTGGTTGTGTTCCCAGGTTGGTTCCAGAATGTAATTCCCAGAATTTCGTCCTTGGCAGGGGTGCTGGAGTCTCAGCGCTCCTCAGGAATGGAGGGCTGGGTTTGTCCCATGCAGCAGACCAGGTGTATCTCCCACATAATAAATCTGTTATACAGGTGCTCCCGTTTTATGATGGTTCAGCTTACGATTTAATTGACCAATCTTAAATTGGGGAGCATCGGTTTAGTGTTATAAGTGTTGGCATATTTTTTTTTTATTTATACAGTGGTAGCTCGGCTGTTTTTTCCCATAATAAATAATGTAAATTCCAGAGCCCCAGAATATCCACATTGTATAAGGTATTCTATGCAATAATGGAATTGTATTATCGACACATTATCATTTTTTATAAGAAAACTAAACAGGACAGCTCAGTATGACGATCAAAACAGTATCTCAACTTTGAATAGTGTTTGAAATATTTACAATGTTATGGTTGTGATCGTTCTTTTTAGATATCATAGGGTTCATTCACATAGCAGGTAAAAATGGCCCCGTTCCGATCTTAATATGTAACACATCTGTTACCTTCGAGGCAGTGTGAATGGTAAAAACACATTGAATCTGACATTTTCATTTCCGATTTGGGTCACTTTCAATTGTGGCATTGAAATCTGACACATAACAACGCAACTGAACAGGCTAGAATTCATATGACTTTTATGCATTTCCAACATTTGTCAATGTGGTTTCTGTCGTGTGAGTTAATAAGAAGATAATTTCAGTGTTTGAGAATGAATCCACGTCTCAGTCTCACCATTTCTCATTCCTGATTTTGCATACACATATTCCTGTGAAATGAAGTACCTGCTATGACCCCTCATTTAAGTATTTGCCCTCTCTTGCCTCCTCAATAATTTGCCCTGCATTATCATGACCGTCAAAGACTTACATTACATTTACATTTTCAGCATTTAGCAGACGCCCTTATCCAGAGCGACTTACAGTTAATGCAGTCTTACATTTTAAGCAATTGTGGGTTAAG
>JAUZST010038891.1:0-27249 GCA_034779995.1 Parotocinclus haroldoi
TGAATATTTTTTAAGAAATAAATTATCACAACATGTATTATTCACACTTTTATATTAAGTAAATGTAATGCAGCTCTCACTTCACTCCAATTGATGTTGATGTTCAATACTATTAATATTAAATGATGACAACTTACCAAAAGCTTCTGTATCTGCAGTGTTAAAAGCAAAAAAAAGCTGTTTTTTTATTTCAAAATGAAATAATAATCGACAAATTTTAGATTTAGCAGCTTTGCTAGAAGCATCCATCCATTTTGCAGAAGTGAAACATTCACCTTAGAATAACACTGCTGCACACAAAACCCTTTACATAACGGATGGTTAGATCATGTGATGAAAAAACTCGTATGAAAGACATGAAGATGTATATGTGCATCTGTGTATAGGAACATTTTGTCAGCCAGTTTCCCTCTAGACACCTACTGGATTGTGTTGAAAAAAAAAACCCACTAATGTGTTGCAAGAAAACCTTCAAGAAAAAAGCATTACATAAATACAGTTAATAACAAACTGGAGAAACTGTTTACCAAGCCTCGTGTATGTACAACCCCAAATCAGAAGAATTTGGGACAGCATGGAAAATGCGAACACTATTTAAATAAAAGAGACAGTGTTTCTCCCATTTTTGTTGTTAAACACAGGGCGAGGGGATTTTCCCAAAGGAAAATCTGTGGAGAAGTTTAAAACGAAAAATGCAAAAATGACGCCCCCATACTGTTGCACACCTTAAAGCAAATTTGCACCAAGAATGAAACAAAAGAGCCCCTGAAACACTAAATCTCTTGGTATCGCCGATGCCAAAAAAGTGTTTTAAGAGTGGTGAGAAGAAATAGCAGTAAATGCTTTACCATTCCAGCTTTTTTTGGAATGTCATGCAGGCCTGAAATGCAGGAATGGATGTTTATTAATAAATGAAAGGAACTTGACCAGACAAAACATACCTAAAAAAATCTCAGTTTCATACAGTCTACAATGAAATAAATAAATAATATTAAATAAAGATTTCCCATTCTATCCAACCTTTTCTGATTTGGTGTTCAGTGTAAGTTCAGGGGTCCTAACGGTGGCAGTCTGAATACTGAAAACAGATTAAAATGTAATAGTCAACTATTCTTAGATAACAATAAGTTTAATAAAAAAAAGCTTATGATCAATAATCAAATCAAAAAAAGGAATAATTTCAGCTGTACTATAAAATTGGCTGATTTGAAATAAACAAATGACAAATTGAAATATTAAAACATTTTTTTTATTCTGAAAATTCCCAGAGTGCAAAGATTTTAATAAAAATTAGTGCCTCACGCAAAGCCATTAATGACATACCAGTGCAGACAAACATACTCTTAATCCTTTGTATGTGTTTAGGAAACAATTAGTGAAAACTGCAAAGAACATAATTAGTAGTCTAGAAAGTATTATGCTGCAAGTATTAAATAACTTCCTTAGGAGACTGAACTGTTGTGCTTAGAAATAGCTATACTAGAGTACCAGGCAAAGTTAAGTTTATTTTATATTTAATATTTAAGTGTTTTATTAGCTATACGTTTGGCTACATCCATACTGGTGGAAGTTGATGAGACAAAAGATACCAAAGGGAAGTGCAGCTTTGAAAATCAAATACTCAATGTACAAAGATCAAGAATACCTACCATATACCAATATATCATCACAAAAGTGTTTCAAAGGAACTTTATTAATATTATAGACTAGTGTCTGTTTTGTATTTTTATGAGATGATTTAATCTTCAAAATGTAACTATGCATTTCATTTTTACCACCGGTCTGTTCCCTGGTGATCACAGAGTGAGGTGTTTTACAACCCAGAGAGCAAGGTTCATAAATCCATCTGATTGCGCATCAACTTTGGACAAAGAGTGGTTGTTGCCTGGGTACCATAACAACCTAAGGATAAATAAGAATGCCAGTAAACATGAAACTAGGTACAAAAACCTAATTTTAAATTATAATGTCATTATGTGTTACTAATTTACAAGTAAATTAACAATTGTAAAATTGCATATTATTTCCTTTTGGTACAACTATGGAAAAAAAAATGTTTCTCAGAGGCTTTCAGAGTAATGAGGTTGTTTTCCTTTTTGGTTCTGCTTACCTGACTGGAACCTTCAAGGACTTCAGAGCTCTGTAGTACTCAAGACCCTGCTTATTAGGCACACGCTTATCATCTTCTCCCAGCATAAGTAACACTGGGGCCTTCACCTATTAAGAACAAATAATGATAGAATTATTTATTTCGTTTGTTCATTTTCTCATCCACTTATCCTAGTCAGGGTTGCGAAAGAGCTGGTGCCTATCTGACTATGCAAGGTTCAAGGCAGGAACAACCCTAGATAGAGCACAAATCCATCACAGTGCTCACACACATACTAGGGGTACTTTGGAAACACCAATTAGCCTAGTCTTTGGAATGTGGGAGGAAAACAGAGTACTCTGAGTAAACCCTTGAAGACACAGGGAGAACATGCAAACTCCACCAGGGAAGGGACTAAACCAGTGCTACCCAATGTGCCACCCAGGACAGAATCAAGCTAAATAAATCAAAATATCTTTACACATTCACACACAGGCATGCACACACACACACACGCGCACACGCATAGACACACACCAGTATACATTTTGTCTAACCATCCTGGTGGGGACTTTCCAGTGACACAATAATTAGATTTCAGTTTTGGCTCTTTTGGTTTTTCAAAGGAAAGTTGCAGTTTCTGTATACAGCAGTTTGTCCCTTGGGGAACAGCAAAATGTACCCGTAAGGAAAAAAAGATCATTCTAACCTTGTGAAAATTACATATAAACATAAATACTTAAATACAGTAGCAAGTTCACATCAGTACAAGCTCAATATTTAATACCCCCATTTCACATAATCTGAATGTCTTTGGACTGAAGGAAACCGGAGCACCAGGAGTAAACCCATTCAGACACAGGGAGGATGACAGAATCTGATTTCACCATATTCCATAGAGTATCTTGAGTATCTTCTGTCTTTTAGTGTCCCAAAAATGCTCAATGAGGGCAAGAGAATTGTGGAGAAAATCCACGTTTGATCTTCAAGTAGTTGTCGCAAAGTTTTGATGTGCAATTTTTGTCATTATCTTGCTGCAGTATGAAATATAAAAGTTAAAAATAATAAAAATAATCTTTAAAAGACATTTTCTCCAGTTTAACTACTCCCTGCATTCTAGGGCCATTTATACTCACTATACATTTTATTACGTACACCTCCTTGTTTATACATTGTCCATTTTATCAGGTCCACCGTATAGGATCACTTTGTCACTTTACAATTAAAGACTGCAGGCCATTTCATTCTCTACATACTTTCTTTGTCCCCGTTCAGAGATATCTTCAGAGTTGTGCCAAGAACAGGCATAATAAATCCAGCGACACTGAGGTGTTTAAAAACCCCCAGCAGCACTGCTGTAGCTCATCCACTCATACCAACACAGCACACATTAACACTCACATCCCCCACATCAGTGTCACTGCAGTGCTGAGCATGATACACAACACAAATTGTATCTGATCTGTGCTGGTCCTTATCACTAGAGAACGGATGCACTATACAGTGATCCCTCGTTTATTGCGGAGGTTACGTTCCAGGACCACCCGCGATAAACTAAAATCCGTGAAGTAGGGACGCTAAGTATTTATACACTTGCAGAATGTTTGGATGGCATCCCAGGGCTTGAATGAATTCAGTCTATAATGAAACTTTCACAAACAGCGAACACGACACCGCAGACAAAAACTTGTGTCGGCAAGTAGCGACTCAGGCGGGCAATGCTCCAGTCTTACTTCTCGTTTTTGGTGAGTATTCATCTGCTGAGTGAATACGCTGTTGTAGTGTTTTTAACTGTTGAATAATCAAACAACACACTGAAGTACCCCATATAATATACACAGTGTAGGTAAGGAAGGTGACCTCATTAAATCGAGTAGGAAGTTGTATGTAATGGATGTGCAATGGCAAAAATAAGTATTTGATACTCTGTCGATTTTGCAAGTTTATCCACCTACAAAGAATGGCGAAATCTGTAATTTTTATCGCAGGTACACTTCAACTGTCAGAGACAGAATCGAAAAAAATAATTCATTTGCATTTTATTGCATAAGATAAGTATTTAATCACCTACCACTATTGGCACTCACAGACCTTTTAGTTTTTCTATAAGAAGCCCTCCTATTCTGTACTGCATGCATTAATTGTGCCTGTTTGAACTTACTTAATCAATCGTACTCTAAACTCTCCACCATGTCTGCCCAAGACCAAAGAGATATCTAAGAACCTACGGACAAAATTGTAGACCTGCATAAGGCTGGGATGGGCTACAAGACAATGTACAAGCAGCTTGGTGGGAAGACAACAACTGATGGCACAAAATATTAGAAAATGGAAGAAAGATGACAAATTAATCTTCTGCAGTCTAGGGCATCCAATATCTCACCTTGTGGGGCAAGTATGATTATGTGAAAGGTCATTAATCAGCCTTGAACTACATGGGAGGACTTGTTCAATGACCCGAAAAGCATGCAAGGTCCAGCAAATGTCCAGGTCTGTTTGAAGGTCACCAATGACCATCTGGGGGCATGGGAGAAGGTCATGTGGTCAGATGAGAAAAAAGATTGAACAGCCTTCACTTGCCATATTTGAAAGAAGAAGGATGAGTACAACCCCAAGAACACCATCCCAACTGAGGTGGAAAACTCATTCTTTGGGGGTGTTTTTCTTCAAAGCAAACAGGTTTTGGGCCACAATGTGTGCAAACTTGATCAAGAACTACAGGACAGGTCTGACCTCTGTAACTGCGAACATAGGTTTCTGAACCAAATAAGTTCTGATTTCATATTGTATCAAATACTTTTGTATGCAATAAAATGTTAATTTTTTTAATGTGATTTTCTGGGGGTTCCATTTTTCAAATTTAGATCCATTAAATAGATTTTGCCAGCCGTGTTTGTTTCTCTAGACAGAAAAAAATGTGTACAGTTTATTAATGCTAATATAGTGTTGTGACATGATAAGGCAGTAGAGACAGACTCTGCAACTGATAAAAGGCAGGTGGCCCACATCATCTATAGTGATAGAGCCCAGTGCATCAGAGAGACTTTCTATAAGTACTACCAAAAGTGTTTTGACTTAATAATGGCTGACTGTACCTTTAACTGCGCCACTAGTTCTTACAGGATAGATATGCAGATATGAAGAAAGGGTACAAAACTGAACATGACTGACCTTTGTGACATGGCTGATTGGAGACTTGGTTAACATCTGCCCCAACATTGCAGAGCTCATCAAGGTGTCAGTGTTATATTCAAATCCAGCTTCCACCATACACCTGCATGTACATGTACACACACACACACACAATGAAGAAGTGAAACACCAGAAGTGGGTACCATAAATAAAATCTTACTATCGTTACTGTTTAACACATTTTACTTAAGCAAAGGCACTCATACAAATAATTACTTCAGTAATTATTTTGTGAAAAACGTACTTTAGTACCGTGTTGGAAAAGGCATATGAATAAATATAAACATATAAGCATATAAATAAAGACAAAAATGTTCTTAACTTGGGTAATATGTGCATTAATTTGTACAGAATTTGTACTCTAACAAGAGCAACTTTTGTACAGATTATTACATATTAATTGTATGACAGTAAATCCTGATTACTCGGTGACCAGTAGTGATATTTTATAAAATGTTTTAGAACAGAAGAGCAAAATCAAAACATAA
Organism: Parotocinclus haroldoi; assembly: GCA_034779995.1. NCBI lineage: Eukaryota > Metazoa > Chordata > Actinopteri > Siluriformes > Loricariidae > Parotocinclus > Parotocinclus haroldoi. The sequence continues at coordinate 5,770 of JAUZST010038891.1, forward strand.
AGCATCCACTTCTGTTCTAAATTCCACAACACACTATCTAGCATGTAACCACTACAACTAATTTAGAAAAAAAAATATGTGCAGAACTAGTAACAGTTCTGGAAAACAGCTGACAAGTGTGCAATATTCATAATGATTTAGTGTACACAGGGGTACCTCGGTGCTCATTAATTCTGTTAATTCCTTCCACTAGCTTTGTTGAGTATCAAGCAAATTTTTCCCATGAATTAAAACACACATTTATTCAGGACACCCACACTGTATAAGGCAGTATATTAATTAATTGAGTTATACTGTACAGATACTATGAGATTGGGATTGTTCTGACAAATCAGTGATAAGTTAAATGTATCCTGACCCGGTTGAGTTTAATATAATCTATACTGCATCATAGTCTAACCTATTACACATTAACACTTACATTAACAGAGCTGATCAAAATCATTAACACAAAGCTTATTTTTACTAAAGTGTTAAACATTTTTTATGTAATTCAGTGAGTGAAAGATTGAACGTGAAAAGCAAATGCAAAACACTCACCACACTAGCTAAGAGCAAAGTTTCTGTGTACCTTTTGGTTGGCTGTCATTTTTAACCATTTTAGGACACACTTAAGTACGCACACGCTAAAAATGACATCCCCTCTTCACTGGACTAATACCAGTTTGTGTACATGGCAAACAGGTCGACTGAGGATGCAATTTCATTAGCTCCTCACACTGCCCTGGTACACATATAAAAGCTGGACAACTATGCAGGATACCAATTAATCCTACACCTTCAGGTTCAATAGTATTCTGGCAATATAGCTCAACACACATAGAGCGCTGGACTCTAGTAACTTTACAGTAACATCCTGTATTTATATGCATATATTTTTATGTCTAGTATATATTGGGTCTCTTCTGCATTGTTACATTTGTGCTTATATTTTGGCATTTGTTAAGTTAGTACATCTTACTGTACTTGTACAATGACAATAAGTATACATTTATATGTATAATATCTTTTTCGCTAAGCCATACAGAGAATCAAAAAAGAGGTGAAGACTTTTTCTAACTGACAGTATGTCTGCCCTGGTTCATCTTTATATAAACTAGATGCACAACCTTGTATAAATGTCTGTTTTTGGTCCACGTTGTAGTAAAACACAGAAAATTGCACATTCATACAGTAAATACGTGTTTGAAAGGTGTTTTTTGTCATACACACACACACACACACACACACACACAATCAGCAATCAGAAATGTTCAACCTCCCAAAGAAAGTGAAGACTTGTATTTTTTCAGCAGTGCTAGCTTTTGCTTCAAGTCTTTTTTCAGTTAAATGATAGAGCAATTGAACAAAGGAAACAAATTATGTCGTAATTTAGAGCAGCAGGACAGTTGTAATAATGCTTTGTTACAATTAGTCAACGCCTCTATAAGGCTGCTGATTTTTAAACCTACTGCTTAACCTACTGTCTGATTCACCTGAAGTTGGGATAAACATGACTAACCCACTGGTAGCTCACTAATGTGGCACAAAAACAATCCCGCATCATCACTGACCTGCCTCCATATAGAACTGTTTAGATGCAACATGGAAGCCTAGAAATCTGAATGTGCTGGAAGGTTTTTTACAAGAAGAAAGAAGCTTGTCAACACTTAACAAAATTTAGCTACTCCCAAGACAGAAGGATGCACCACCAAATACCAGAGGTTGGGGTTAAATAGTAATGCACATTGATATTTGCCAAGAGAACTAGATGTATTTATATTTAAACTCAAAACTATGCCAAATTATGTTATAAAAAGGTGCTTCTATGTAACAAAAAAAATCTTAGTTCATTGAGGTGAATTGTATATTTTCAATTAATTCTATAATTCTGCAATACTTGTTAAGGAAGGGTTTAAATATTATTGATTGCTAGTGTAAAGCATTGGGAAAAAAAGCAGTTGTTTGATTACCAGTCAGGAATGTCAGTACTGCCAACCATGGATGCAATGTTGATGACTGGATTCTGGACAACACTTGCTTTGTAGAAGTCTGGGTATTGGCCAATCAGGTGGCAAGCCAGGAATCCACCATGAGAGCCTCCAGTAACCACAACCTTCTCTCTATCAAAGTCACCTCGCTTCAAAACAGTTTCAACAGCATACTGGAATTCAAAAAACAGTCAAATATAATTATTCTATAAAACAGATTAAAATTGCACTCAACTACACAATATTATAATAAGAACCTGTAATCTGTAATTGACTGTAATCATGCTTCATCAAGAATCATGACATTGCAATGCACTGCAGTCTTTACCTGTACATCTTTGACATCTTGGGTGCCGACATTTCCAAGCAGGGAAAGGATGCTGTCTTGACCAAAGCCAAGGGAGCCTCTGTAATTAACTGCCAGCAACACATTAGTCAAATCGCACAGTGTATTAGCCAGCAATTTACCAACACCACTACAGAAAAGTTTCTCAGCCAAGGGTTCTTACTTTTTTTTTTTATTTATAAAACTTTTTGCATATGTTCAAAAACACTGGACTGTAAAATAAATGAATATGTAACTAAAGCATACAAATTTAATTTCAATCAAGGTAGGACAACAATTGACACTGTGTCACATATGACACCAAAACTGCCTGCAGTTATATGGAAGCCATTGACCATATTTTTTACAAGAATTTCTTTCTTTTGCTTTGTGATAAACATCTACATACAGGGCTTGGACAATGAAACTGAAACATTTGGTTTTGGACAAAGGTTTGGCTATAGCAGCCCGGCCATGTATATTGACCCTGTGGAGCTCCCGACAGACAGTTCTGGTGAAAACAGAGGAGTTAAGATACACATTTAATTCTGCCGTGATTTGGGCAGTCGTGGTTTTATGTTTTTTGGATATAATCCGGGTTAGCACCTGAACATCCTTTTCAGACAGCTTCCTCTTGCATCCACAGTTAATCCTGTTGGATGTGGTTCGTCCTTCTTGGTGGTATACTGACATTATCCTGGATACCATCCAGTATCTTGATACATCACAAACCTCCCACACTAAAATGACAGGTGTTTTAGTTTCATTGTCTAACCCCTGTAGATCTTATAGATTGTAAATCCACCAAACATTTTAAACTGTGCATATCGTTAATCGACCAATACTCTTTGGTACAGGAATAAGCATCTCCTGCACCAGAGTAGTATCTCGATATCAAATCATGAGTTTTTACAATTCTATTTTTATATTACATTGAAAGGCATTTGGTTAGATAGCAGACACGTGTATCTACAGCAAATTACAACAAAACAAGTGGGTTAAGGTTCTGGATCAAAAGCCCATTGTTGGGACTTTCAGCCCTGAATCTTCTACTGGTCTTTATGTTGTTCTTGCATTCATTCATTGATTTATCCACTTAATCCTTAATCAGGGTCTCAAGAAAGTCAAGACAGACACAGGAACAACCCTAGACCAATCCTTTGTAGAGCACATGTACTCATACACACACACTAAGCTCAGTTTAGAAACACCAAGTAACCTATCCAGCAGGTCTCTTGAATGTAGGAATATACACACACAGACACAGGGAGGACATGCAGACTTCACACTGAGCCCAAGGTGGGGATATAACTGATAAAGCGCTGAGGCTAATTCATGCTAACTGCTGTGCCACGTTGGTCTTCAGTTTAGTACCTTAATTACGGTGACACCACAATGAACTTTGGGGGATGCACTGCCTATCAACAGGGTTTGATTGTTTTCTTTTAAATAGGTTTCTGTTATTCATAAATTATAGTTAAGATGGATTCCTAACTACTAACCTTTCAAGACACCAAAACCCATCTTGCAGAGGACTGTGGAGAACAAGAGCCACTCAGTGACTACTACAGAGTGAGGACCACCTGGAAATCAGATCCACAAAATAAATGCTTAATAATCAAGACTACAAATAATTGCTTTTCATGGTTTGTCCATATGACAATTTGTAGTTACACGAAAGCTTTAATTTATTAATCATTATTAACTACTGAAAAAAAAAACTGTATTTTCAGATTACATCATTATTTCAGAACTGACCATGTGGAGTAACAATGAGCGGTAGTTTGGTCCCCTCTTTCACGTCCTTTGGTTTTAGCAGTATGGCTTCGAAATCAAGACCAGCTGATATTACAAAGAAAAAGACACAATCCAGTCACTTCTTTTAGATTCATATATGTTTTGTCTTTAAGACATTCACATAATGAGAAAAACGAACACCTAGTAACAAAAAAAATCAGGATTTAAATTAGTCCCATGATTTTTTTTAAATATACAGCTCACAAAAATTAGGTAATACTTCAAAATGAATTGTCCCATAATAAAATATCTCCTAAACTTTTTAGTACCTATTTTGCTTTAATTACAGCCATATGTCTGTTTGAACATGCCTCGAATAAGCCTAGCAAACCTAGACTGGAGAATATTTGTTACATCATTTCATAACCCACACACCACTCCACTATGCCAGTACTAAGTTACTCAGAACAGGTTATCGCCTAGCAACTGCTCACTTGCTTCAAGTATGCTTAAGTAAAATCTCCCATCTCTCCGCTTGTTTTTAAGGAACATTGCACCAGTGAATGTAAGAGTTTATGGTCATTACTAATAGGAGGGAGGTCAAGGGTTTAAAAGTGGAGAAAAATCCAGAACAGCATCTATTTTTGCTACACTACACTGACATGCACACTCTGGGTAAGCAATGAAATTTCCTGGACAGAATTTTTGGGTTGCCATTCGTTAGAGAGGGAGTTAGCATTTAGATTCAACTATACAAATAACTATATCATATTTTGACTATATAAACACACTGCATGTGTTTACATATACATTCTTACTATCTATTATTTATGTAGCATACATAAACTTATTTTCTGTCCTATAAGTTGTATATGGTGTTCATAAGATGAACTTAACATAGGATGTGAGCTGTTAACTAAATAATAGGCATGTGGTTAACATTTGTCCTCATTTGAATAGAAATTCCTGCTATAACATGCAGAACGTATTTTAATTCCCCCCTTGCTATTTGAATCACTAACCCGCTATAACAAATGAGTAGTGAACATGACACTGAAGAAATCTAAATCTGCACTGACTGAGTGCGTGTCAGTGAAATGTAACTGGCATTAAGTAGGTAATGTCTCAAATGGCCTCTTCTACTTATGACTTTCACTTATTTATTCATCACTAAGAAGCTACACTTCATTTGCACAGTGAAAAAGTACATCAGTGACAAAGCAGATGACAGTTTACTCTTTTTGTTTATACTCCAACCATGCACATAAAGCAGGAAATATGCTATGAAGTAACTGGATGCAGCACATACATTCACATAATTTAAAGTGTATATGGTCATAACATGAAAATATACCATAATCTTAGTTGAAATTTTCATTCACATATTTATATTGCAAGTGGCAGGGGACAATGTAGTATAAAACAAGAAACAAGGAAAACTTGTTTTATTAAAAAAAGTGCACTGTGTAGAATTTCTCTACATTTGTATAAACTTTTGAAGACATTTTGCAGTGAATCATGCTAGTAAACTGCATCTCAGACTTACGGTATTGGCTGTTGTCTTCCTCGGGGGGTGGTGTAAAACTAAGAACCTCCCAGTCCATTTCAGGTTGTGTTTGAGCATCCTCTAGGGTCACCCATGACACCTCTTGCTCAGAACCACTTGCTGGGAGAAAGCCCACTCTCTACAGACATAGAAAAGAATATAATCTGATATGCATGCACTGTGTCTAATCTAGTGTATAATCTATTTAATCTAATTTATTATTTGACACTTAATATGACTCTATTTTGTATTACATTTATGTACTGTTTAACGTCCATCCGATTAAAGTTTAATCGCTTTAACAGTTGTGGTCTTATGAATTATAATAGGACATTAAAATCTGTGACATCTGCTGACAGAAAAGCGAATTGCAGTCTTGAAAAAGAGAAAACGTAGTGATTCATGTTTTTAAAAAAAGAATGACTGTACTAAATATATATTAATTTATTTATATATCTTGCAACCTTTAAGGAAGGTGGACGCACTTTTCCCCCTCTACTATCTGTATGCATGCTCTACAGTCTGTCTGTGTATTCTGCTCCTGGATCGTCAAAAAAAAATTTGGAATTATGGAATTGATTAAATGGTCTCTAAATGCTATTAACACCATCTTCTTAACGAGAAGCCTTGGTTCGGGTGAGCCTACCTGTCCAGATGGAACTCTTTGTGTATGGTACAACTTTGTGTTGAGGACATTGAGGATGTATTTTTATTCAGAACCATGATTACAGGGTTTCTGCTGATTGGATTAGGCGTTGTCCTGGTATATCGCGAAAAAAGTTGGATCAGCTGTTCAAAGCCCCTTACCACTGTCCAACATGATCAAGGGTGTGAGAAGAGACGTAGGCACTCAGACTGTGACTTTTACTCGTGGAATGGTTTCAATCTCGGAAAAGCTTCTGAGTTCCGAACTCAAAACTGGAGAAATTGGAGAAATTAAGAACTACTATTCATGAGTGTTCTGTGTAAAAATTGAGATCACTCGAGCCAAAACAAGCATCTTCTCTGTGGTTTGGCGTTGAGGCCGAGCGACAGCACTGTAAATTCCTCCAGAAGATTCCGGTGCTATGGAATCCTTTTTTAAATCTCCAATCTTTCCCGATGTTTACCATATTCTAGTCTTCCTTAGTTACATCTTCCTGTCTTGTCTCTCCACACCCACCTTGTTATATTGTATGTTCGGACGAGTTGATGGTCCCAATTTCACTGTATATTGTACCTGCTACAATGTATATGTGACAATAAACTTGACTTGATATTTTAAAATGTACATAATATACAGTAAGTAATATATCTAGGCATATTGTTCATTATAAATTATATCTATAAAACATATCTCATAATGCTGACCATAGCACAAAAACAGCTGAAAATATAATTTCTGGTTATCAAATCATTATGTAATAATGTCAATATAAATGTAATTCACTTTCTCTATCCATACCCGTGTAGTTATGCATCTGTAGGTGAAGGTCACAGAGTTTGTGAATGTAGCGGATGTACATGTCTTCTTTGGTTATCTCATTCTTGTAGAAATTCTGCAGCAAGCACACAGTATTTTTAAGAAAGGTCACTGAAAACTTAACAGTTAACCATACATAAGTATTCTCTCAATCTAACTCTGCTTACTTCAAAAGCAGTAAAATACATAGCACATATATTTTGTATTTTTCTCTAATTGCATATATTGTTTTCCAGTAAAATTAAATAGAGTAAATTAAAAAACATATACATCTCATAAATGTATGTCCCTCAGACCTAAAGTCCATCAAGTACTTATGAGGGCACATGAAGACAGAGCATTCAGTATAATAAGTCAATGTCAACTCCAGTGTATACTGTCATTACAGAAAAACGGGTCAAAAACCAAAAAAAGTTGCTCAAATTGCTTATAATAAATTAGAGAAAAGTTCAAAATAGAAGCATTTTCACTAGTAGTCTCATTCAATGTCACACTTAATTAACAGACATGCATCATAATTGACAAAACGAAACAAAAAACGTTTCTAGGCAATTAAAAATAACTCTCCGAACCCTCTGAAAGAATGTATATTTATGAAAACTAAATATGGTAAATGTGTAAAATGTGTTTATGTGGGAGTAAGTGGACAGTCAAAACCTAAACAAAACAAAAGAAAAAATACAAATCAGAAACATTTGGGACAGTATGGAAATGTAAATAATGATAATGATAATTACAACAACAAACAGTGTTTCTTAAATTCAATAAGACTGTTGTTTCATTACTTCATTTTAAATAAAAATAAATTAAAAAAGGATCATGTAAAACTCGAAACAGAAAAAAACTCAAAATGCAGAGTGTACTCCAAACAAAGAGAGAGACATTTATAAACCAAGATAAATAAAGAGGCTAAAGAGGACCGTAGAATACAACATTAAAAATGTAAATGGTAAATATGGAACAACAATTTTCCAAAAATCAAGAAAGCCTGGATGGCAGTTGAGGGAATATTGAGAGATTACACACCGGCAGACATGGCAGAAAAAACACCAGCTAAAATTGCTTTAAGTAAGTAAGGTGTGTCAGAATAGCAATCAGCTTGCAGGAGGAAGGTGTGGCACAAGGGACTCTGCTGCTCAAAAAGAAAAACAAATCAAAGCAGGATAGTAAAAGTAACTAGGGAATTCTGACGGTGGACCTGCCATAATAGTACTGTAGCCTTGTACTGTAGTCATATAATACTGTAGTTCTATGGCCATCCAGGATATAAATGACTTGGAAAATTGTATGTTGTGTATATTGGGTACAGAAAGTATTCAGACCCATTTAAATGTATCACTCTTTATTTCATTGCAGCCATTTTCTAAAATCAAAAAAGTTCATTTTATATATCATTAATGTACACTCAGCATCCCATCTTGACAGAAAGAACAACAGACGTAGAATTTTTTGAAAAAAAAAAACAAAACAAAACAAAAGAAAACTGTAATATAACATGGTATTCAGTATTCATGTTCAGACCCTTTGTTCAGTATTTAGTAGAAGCAATATTTTGAGTTAGTACAGCCATGAGTCTTTTTGGGAATGCTGTTACAAGTTTTTCCCACCTTGATTTGGGGATTCTCTGTCCTCTGCCATTCTTCTTTGCAGATCCTCTCCAGTTCCATCAGCTTGGATGTGGTTTTTGATTGACAGCCATTTTCAAGTCTCTCCAGAGATGCTCAATTGGGTTTAGGTCAGGGCTCTGGCGGGGCCAGTCAAGAATGGTTACAGAGTTGTTCTGAAGCCACTCCTTTGTTATTTTAGCTTTGTGCTAAGGGTCATTCTCCTGTTGGAAGGTGAACCTTTGGCCCAGTCTGAGATCCTGAGCACTCTGGAAGAGGTTTTACACCAGGATATGTCTGTACTTGGCTGCATTCATCGTTCCTTCAGTTGTAACCAGTAGTCCTGTTTCTGCAGCTGAAAAACACCCCCATAGCATGATGCTGCCACCACCATGTTTCACTGTTGGGATTGTATAAGGCAGGTGATAAGCAGTGCCTGGTTTTCTAAACACATACAGCTTAGAATTAACGCCAAAAAGTTCAATCTTCGTCTCATCAGACCAGAGAATCTTATTTCTTATAGTCTGGGAGTCTTTCATGTGTTTTTTGGCAAACTATATACGGGCTTTCAGCTCCATCTGGTCACTTTGCCATAAAGCCCCGACTGGTGGAGAGCTGCAGTGGTAGTTGACTTTGTGGAACTTTCTCCCATCTCCCTACTGCATCTCTGGAGCGTAGCCACAGTGATCTTTGGGTTCTTTTTTACCTCCAAGTCAAGTTTATTGATTGATTCATTGATTAATAGTACTTTATTATCAGATAAAAGATCTGAAATTTGTATTGCATAAAAACAGTAGCTCTGTTAAAACACTAACATCAAAACACACAAGACACAGACGTTATACAATACATTTACTTGCATTGTAACATCTTGGATAATTATAGATTAAGCTCTTTGTTTAATTTAAGAACTGACTGATGTACAAAACAATTCTTTAGCCAGGTTTATAATCACCTGTTGACATCATCAGTCTAAAATCACACCATTATTTAGTTTTTCACTTCAACGCTAGCCACAAATTTTTGGAACCTGTTACAGGCCCGGATGGAGGAATGGATGTTCATTAACAAACGAAATGAAGTTAACCAGAAAACGACAACAAGAAAGAAAGAAATATCTCAGGTTCATAGTCTCTGTCATGAAAGTCCAAGCAAATATAAGGAACAGTGCTTTATTCTTTTTTGATTTGGGGTTATATGAGTGACGCCCTTATCCAGAGCGACTTACAATTCATACAGTCTTACAATCCAAGCAATTGTGAGCTCAGGGACCAAACTGTGGCAGAGGTGGGATTTGAACCCTGGACCTTCCGGCCCATAGTACCTTAACCACTAGACTACCACAGTCCCATAAAGCTTATCATAAAACTTAGGAAATCCCCGTGACAGCATGAGGAACATCCTGCAATTCATTGGCACACAGTCCAGGACATGTGGAAACATGGAAAAAAATCATATTCTTTACCGAATCTCTGTCATGCAGCCCTTTGTTTTTCGGCACCCCTTGGCCAGACATTGAGATTACAGCCCTGTACCTGGAATTCTAATCAGACGTACCTAGAGAGGAGATTTAAATTTGTACTTTCCACCAACCCTTGTAGAGGTCTCATTGGTTAGTCTGTGTCTGTGAGTGATCTCTGTGTTTATTCCCCTGTTTCTCTATTGGCCTGTTATTTCAAAGATGCTGCTCTGATTATCCGCCTGCCCGAGTTTCTGACCTATTGTGTCAGCCAGTAATTTCAATAAAGCGTCACTAACAAGACAGCTCCTAGCAATCATCTCTACTATCTGCTCCATCGTGACACATTTTGGACGCTATTGGATTTCAATAATCGTTTAAACATAATCCGTGCACTTGAGACACCAACACAGACAGCAGACGTCTCTCTGCCAGAAACGACTCAGTTTAGGTACTCATGGGTCAGTTATGGCAAAGGCAAGCGAGGGCCAAATTTGACCTCAGACGTTAGGTTCATAAAGGTTCAAGGTGGCACCTTGAGCTAAAAGAAATGAATCTATTCTAAGCCACCCAAAGAAGTTTGGTTCCTTGTGTTATTCCTAATGTTTAAGGAGTTTTTTCTTGACACTGTCACCCTAAGCTGGAAGATAATCTAAAACTGTTATTTGAGACAGTTTGAGTCCATTTGTAAGAAGCGCTAAAGAAATCTATCTGACTTGACTTGACTAAAACATCATCGGATTTTCACACAAGATAGAGAAAACCGAATTAAATTAACGAGACAAGATGTTCTACGTATTTATTTATTTGTTAGGGCAACTGCTCCAATTTGTACACACCAGCCTAGAGTTTACTGGGTTGTGGTCCAGGGTTCAAATTCCACCTCTGGCAAGCTGCCACTGTTGAGTCCTTGAGCAAGACCCTTAACCCACAATTGCTTCGATTGTAAGAAAGTGTCAATAAAAGCATCTACTAAATGACGTAAATGTAAAATGTAAATCTGGCGGTGGAAAAGTTTGTGAACCTCTAGGAACAGCAGATAATTTGAAGGTGAGAATAGAGTCAGATGTTTTCAGTAAATGGGATGATCTGGACTGATTGGAGTCTGATCTTTTGCTACACAGCTTGGTGAAAGTGTATCATTGTATGAGCAAAAAAGCTTCTTTTAGAGCTTCCCCAAGACCAGATTAAGGGTTGCTCGTGTTAACCAGGCTGAAAAAGGTATATAAAAATATCTCTAAAGTCTTTGGGCTACAACAATTTAGAGCCAAACATGTTGTGTATATATTCAACACCATTGTTATTCAGTCTACCTACAAAGATCCCTCAATCATTCAAGAGCAAGGTTTCTAATGTTCCATAATGTCATACAGGAACTCAGGGTAACTTCTAAGCAACTAAAGGCATCTTATATGTCCACCAATAAGATAACAATGGACAGCATTGGTGTGCATGGCAGGGTTGTAAGGAAGAGTCACCGCTCTCCAAAAATAGCATTTCTGCCCATATTGTGGCTCGTGGACAATCCAGAAGGCTTTATTTTGTAGCTGGATATGACCAAAATATTGTTTTTGGTTTAAACGAGCTGTTATGTCTGTAGAAAGAAAATTAATGAAGCATTATAGCTTCAGTTCCTTATCCCATCTGTAAAACATGTTGGTGGTAGTATCGTGATTTTGGTCTGTTTTGCTGCATTTGGCCATTACTGCTGGAACCACAAATTCTGAATTATTAAGTTAACATAATTTATAGAAGTTAATATATTGAAACAGACAAGTCAAAGTCCTGAGCTTAATCAAACAGAAATGTTTGAATGTTTTTCTACTTTTAAGAATTGTGTGAAAATCCAGTGACGATTTAGATGATCTAAATATAGAACTAGAAAGGCTTTGTAACCTTCCAAACACCCCTGCAATGGAACTCAGTGTTCGCGGAACAGCAGGAGATTTTTAGTTGTCCATCAAACAGTAAAAAGAAAACAAGCAATAGACTTGTAGCTAAACTACACAACTGTGAACAGATTCCATAAGAAACATCTTTGTTTGGTTGACTTTAAAGAGAAACAGGACCACAAGCCAAATGGCAGGATATATTAGTTGATGAGTTATTAAAAAAAAAAAATCCTCCTTGTGGGGTGTCTCACGAAGACGTGTCCAGGTGAGTTGAGGCTTAAGAGCGGGTCCATTTTTATTTAGACTGCAGGGCCAGCTTTCTTCTCTAACGCAGAGTTAAGTCTGTCCACGGGTTTACCTGGCATGTTATTTTTTTGCTAGGGCACTGGAGACGGCAAGCGATGCTGCTCGAGGCGGGCTCTAGCCAGGCACAGCTGGATCTGACTCTGTGCCACACCTGTTTGTTGACACCGCAGGAGATGGCCGTGGCATACCTGGCAGGATCGAGGTGTATCCATATTCATCATGAAGAAAGGAATTAAATTAAAAAATGTAAAGACCAAGGTGACAGCCTTAAAAATACACACCAGAAATGCACAGTGAAGGACTGAGGGTGACACCTGAGTCTGGATTACTGCATAAATATGAGCTGATAGGTTATCAGCTTTTCTCTAAAATCATAAATGTGGAAAAAGATAACCCGATTTAAAAATCAAGATCAAATTATGGCTATTTATTGATTGAAGAAAATGATCTATTCTTACATATATATGTGAGTGGTAAGGGTGTGTGAACCTTTGCTTTTCGTACCCGGTGGGCACCTTTGGCAGTATCCACCCATTTATTACCCTATGCTTAATCCACATGGGGGCACAGACCAGACGGTGCCCACCCGGCAACTCTGATCGGCCCCTAGACGGGGCGCCAGTCCATCAGAGGGCACACAAACACAGTCACGCACTAAGGCCAGCTATTAACCTAACACACATGCCTTTGGACTGGGGAAACCCGAGTACCCGGAGTAAACCTACGCAGACACGGATAGGACATGCAGACTCCTCACTAGAACCCTCCGCCCTAGGATGTGAAGCAGAGGCGCTACCCACCAAGCCACCGTGTTGCCCTTTTTAGCAATAAGTTTAACTAAACGTTTCGGTATCTGTTTGTCAGTCCTGCACATCAGCTTGGAGAAATTCTTTATTCCTTCCTCTTTCCTTTCACAACGGCTCACATTCTCTTCAGACACGACCCATGTACAGGTCCTCATATTGTCCTTTAAAGTCTGCTGGTACAATTTAGTATTCATTGTCCTATCCAGTTTGGCAAGTTGTTCCGGTCCAGTTGCAACAAAACAGGGAGAGAAAAACCGAACTTCTACCAACACCATGTTTCACCGTTGGGATTAGGTTCTTATGCTGGAATGCATTGTTTTTCCTTTTACAGACAAACTGTTTCAAAGCCCTTTTTTGGTCTCAACAACCACTAAATGTTTTCTTCCCCAAAAACACTGTCTATTCTGCATTGTCTGTGTGCCACACGCTGAGCCGCAATGTTCTGCAAGATCTACAAGGGACCACATGTCGACCATGTCGACTTCAGGACTTCTGCTGATGTCCTATGGTTTATATGCCAAAAAACAGAGAATTCTGAATGGTTCACAAACTTCCAAGTACCACTGTTCTGCCAATCCCTGCCACTTACGGAGGGGTGAGGGTAGACCGGTGCTGCGTACATTCAGTTGCGGTACGCAGTCCAGGAAAGAAGGGAGAGCAGCTGGCTTCTTTCAGCAAGAAAACACTCTAACGTCATCTCCTTATCAGTTGCTAAGTCATTTTGAATTGCTTCTCAACAGCGCTGTGTTCTGATCCGTGCTGGATGGAACCCAGCTGCTTTTCATCACTGAAAGTTAATGTTAGCACCGGCTTCCCATGCTCTAGCAGACTGATATCCAGCGTTGTGGGGTTTTTGTGATATTCTGGGTTTTTTTTTATTTCCTAGGAATATGGAGTGTGATGAATGTCAAGCGACAGCACGGTGTGGGAGCACCGCCGCCTCACAGCAAGAAGGTCCCGGGTTCGATCCCAGGGTGGAGTGGCCTGGGTCCTTTCTGTGTGGAGTCTGCACGTCCTCCACGTGTCTGCTCGGGTTTACTCTGGGTAGACCAGGTGTGGATTAAGCACAAGATACTAGAAGAAGAAGAAGATATCAAGTGATTTAATGTTTTGGGTGTTATTTTGTCTCATTCTTACTACCTGTCTTAAGCTGACGGATCTTCTCACCAATCCCTCAGCCAGACCATCATCAAAGACTCCTACATCAGGATGCTTCTTTGCGGACTATAGTTCCACCGTTCCAACACCCACAAACCTACCCATAAACTGTCCACACCCGACCCCATACCTTGACAGAATTTGGTTTTTGGTCCTGGACGGCCCCTTTCATCTTTGATTTATTTCTTCCTTAAAGATATGGAATACCGATGATGGTCTGAACACGTATCCACAAGTGATGGTCCATCCTAAATGGGTTGAAGCCACTTCTGGACATGGTTAACACGAGGCTTTTTTTATTACGGTAAGGTTTTAAGTGGTAAGTGGTTTTTCTGGTTGCTGCTTTTGTATCTAATCATAATTATACCTGTTTGTTTGAATGTGCATAATTGTAATTAACAATACAATAATAAATACAATAAAAGAAACTTGTTTTACCTCATTACTAGCCCATAATTGCCACATACAAACTTTTTCAGTTATGAAATGTAGTAATGGACGCTTATTATCAAATTAAATTAAATTTACCAGAAAAACCCGTACTGTACCGTACTGTATGGAATGAAATAAAGTCAAAGTTAATATAAGACTGCTTTTTTTATTGCAATTGCCATACCGTATCAACTTCTTTAGAAACTGTTTGAAGAAAAATTATGAAAATGCAGGGAAAAAAACAAACAAAAAACATAATTATTCACAATTATTCAGACGTTTAATATAAAAGTATTAGATGCTGAATTTGAACCTGTACTGGCTTCAGGAAAGTTGATTAATGTCACGACCACCTCACTACATTTCCCAGCACTCATCACTCCCACCTCATGACTCTTCAGGAGCATCGTACTTCTAAGAGTATCTCTTGCCAGGGGAAACCTAAATTCAAAATGGTGGTTTCTGATGAATATGTAGATGTTTGGTATCGGATTTCCATTGTAAAAAAACATCAAAATATCATCATGAAATGTGAAGAAGCTAAATTTTCCCATTTCTTAGCTTTACAGAACCAGTCCCAGTTAACCAGATTACAGACGAAACAGTGCCCTCTAGGGGATAAGCGCTGCATATCCATTAAGGACACGTTTACATTTACATTATTTAGCAGATCCTTATCCAGAGCGACTTACAACTGATGCAGTCTTACAATTCAAGCAGTTACGTTAGGTTTAGGGCCTTGCTCAGGGACTCAACTGTGGCAGCTTGGCAGAGGTTGGATTTAAACCCCGGACCTTCTGGTTCATAGTCCAGTGTCCTACCCACTAGGCCACCACGGTCCCACACATTTACTATGGATCCCAGCTTGTTACAAAACCCAGATATCTTATTATAATGTATTATAATTAAACATAATTTGATTTGATTGGCTGGCCGTTAAACGGTGCATTACTGTATTTGGTTGTGTATCATTCGAGCAAATCCACAAGAAAGCAGGTTCATTAAGGGGCCAAATGGTTGCATGGTTTTAATATTACACATAATAGACAATTACGAGTCCTTCAACTTGACACCTCAACCCTCCTCTTTGGCGACCCTGAACTGGACCCTGTGTGGAAAGTAACTTTACTTAGTTATTTTAGTTCTTCTTTTAGCTCTCTTCTTATTGAAGGACAGTGCTGGCCATGAAATATACCTAGCTGCTTTGAGCACAACCCCTGACGCTCCTGCACAGCACATGAAGACCTTCAGAACTTCAGATTCTGAAGAGTTCAGAAAGATGTCGTCTGCAACACCTTATGAACACTGAAATGCCAGGGTTACAGATGTTTCTTCAAAACTCCCCTGTTCCGAGAAGAGCCTGATGTGTACCTTGATTCTGCCTCATTAAAAACATGTACTGGAGTATCGGTTTGCATCGTGTATCAACTTGTGAGTAAACACGCTTTTATTCGACTGCAACGCAGAGCTGTTTCATCTGTATATATCCAATATCTATATTGGGCCTGTGGTGGCCTAGTGGACTATGACCAGAAAGTACAAGGTTCAAATCCCACCTTTGCGAAATTTGGGTCCCCGAGCAAGGCCCTTAACCCACAATTTCCCTGGGACTGTGGTAGACTAGAAGTTAAGGTACTGGCCACTGGACCAGAAGGTCCAGGGTTCAAATCCCACCTCTGCCAAGCTGCCACAGTTGGGTCCCTGAGTAAGGCCCTTAACCCACAATTGCTTGGATTGTAAGACCGTACGAATTGTAAGTCACTCTGGATAAGGGCGTCTGCTAAATAGAGTAAATGTATATGATATCTTTTATTTTATGTAGTTAGAAAGAGAACCACAAGTACAATTAAAGTTAGCAGTTAATATAATAAAAGGAGGAGCATATTTTTATCCTTTTGTCTTTTAAAGCATGAATAAAACCAACTGGAAGGACTTCTGGGAGACAGGGTCAGGGATTGTAACTAAGAAAACTTGTAAGCCCAAAGTTGCTTAGAATAAGTTTAGTCCCTGACACATACACAAGGAACTATTACTATTTAACTCCCACCTCTGCTCGTTTACAGCAGTAATGTCGAGAGTTAAGTGACAGAGTTTTTTTTTAAATAATTTATAATAATGATTAAGACCTTGCATGTTGAGGCAAGCAGACATTGATTGTCGCTTTCCTTTATGTCTATATCAAGCACATTAAATATAGTCTTTGCATTGGGCTGTAGAACGACCTGTCCTGACCTGGCCCCATGTTAAAACCCGTCTAAATCAAGATTCTTCAGTTGGCTGACTTTGTCGTTTACAGCACAGCTTTGCATCTAAATTAGATTCCATGATCACACAACCCCTTCTATAAATGTACCTGTAAAGGTCTTGACTACCTTTAAAAGATGATCAGTGTGAGCAGTGCAGAGGTGTTTACCTGCAGCAGGAATGTTTTTAGCCTGAACGCGATCCACCATAGAAAATCCATTACGGCCTGCGAGTCATTTCACTTATTCACCAGCAGCAGAGTTCATCAGCATATCTAAACCAAAATCAATAGTGCCCATCAGGTTTATTGCTACTGTAAGCCTGTCTGAAACAGAATAATCCATCTTCATAACGCCGGATTGTATGTTCCTCATCGCATGGGCCTTAACGATGGCTTTTTCCTGGATGCACAGAAGCTAATTTCCTATTCTGAGAGCTGGCCTGTGTGCAATAAGCAGCATAACAGCCCTGGACAGGAGGCCCCTGAGACCATTTCACACACTTAGCCACCTCCCTAAACATATTCTAGAGCCATCTGATTTACAACAGAGACAAGGCAATTCATCAGGCCCTTCAAGGGATCCTGTCCGAGTCAGCACAATCTGCCAGCGTTTTCCTGCCGTGACCATTTGGAAAGGAATACGTCATAGAGGACTGTCGCTTTATTTTTATTTCGATGACCTTGCCTTAGTGCATAGTGAGATTTGATCCTCAACCAAAGCCACTGGTTCTAAATCAACACTTATCCCCACGTGTCTTGGTGCCCAGAGAACACAGAGTACAGGCTGGCCTGCCAGTCCATTTCAGTGCTGGATAGCAGTCAATAGTAAGTCCACAGTCCACAGATAATGGTTTCCATTGCAGCATATAACATATATGACTGGATTTTTCTCTCTCAGACACAGCCAGAGCCCAGCCAGTCTGCATTTGATGCCTAACCCAGTCACGAGGGACCACCAGGGCGCTAAAAACAAAACATCCAGGCCCTCCCGGTTCCCCAAACTCACACATGCAACCAGTTTTGCATTAACGACGGATTGCTTTTATTTTACAGTAGTAAAAAGCTTAAATCAAGACATACTTTTTGAATAATGATCAAAATAAATAAATAACTTGATAATTAACCCAAACCTGGAAAAAACAAGGCAAACTTATACCCCCGTATACCCCTGCGATCACGTTAGGTCACTTAGACAAACAACATTATTACCTTTATGGACCATAAGAGGGCAGCACGGGGGGCTCGGTGGGGTAGCACTGCTGTCTCAGAGCAAGAAGGTCCCGGGTTCAATCCCGCGGCCTGGGTCCTTTCTGTGTGGAGTCTGCACGTCCTCCCCGTGTCTGCGTGGGTTTACTCCGGGTACTCCGGTTTCCTCCCACAGTCCAAAGACATAAGTATTACTAAAAGTGGCCCTTAGTGTGTGACTGTGTGTGTGTGCGCCCTATGGTGGATTGGCGCCCCGTCTAGGGTTGTTCCTGCCCTTACGCCCAGAGTTGCTGGATGGGCATCAGCTGACCCGCTACCCCGTGTGGATTAACCTAAAGATAACGGATGAATGAAGGAATCTAAAAATGGCTGTACTACCAAACTGGGTAGTAAGTTTTATTACTTTACTCATAAATGAGGCTGTTTTGACACCTCAAGTGACTTGTAAAATGTACATGTGTAAAATCACCGGACTCATCACCACTTTGTTTTTTGAGGATCTGACACCTGACTGTGAGCTACACTTAGCTCATTGTGAGCAGTTAATTAGGATAATAAGAGTAGATTTGGAGTTTGACGGTGTATCCTTTGTTTCTGAACAGCGAGTTCGGTCTAAGCAAATGGCAACAGGCATAAGACATGAAGCATTCTTTTATAAGTAGCGGCTGTGGAGGTGTAAATATAATTCTTTCCGCACAAGATGCCGCCATGACTCTACAATATCTTGAGTCTCTTTAACCTACAACTCTGTTAGCCACCATTTTGGTTCGTTTACTTCTGAGGGTGAGTGGCAAGCGAATGTCTTCAGACAGGCCAAAAACGAATTTCAGTCACTTTTAAGTGTAGTGTGAACATTACCCATTAGGGTGGGTGCTGACAATCTTGTTTGTGTCGTTTTCTTCCACAGCAGGAGCACACGGACACTCTGCGCCGCCTCCGATTTACCCTGGACTTTGCCAGCTGTATGGTGGAGGTGGCAGCAGCAAGGGGTGGAGAGGCAGAGTGGGCTGAACAGCCACCTACCAGCCTGCACCAGCAGAGCATCGTAGCCGACCAGATCAGCTCCCTGAGCCGAGAGTGGAGGTGACTAGGACACTACACACACACACACACACACACACACACACACACACACACAAACACACACACATTCATCCACATTCAGGGTCCATGTGTCACATGCACCAATCGGCTGTAAGACCACTGACCGGTGAAAGTGAAAACCATTAACGGTGTTGATCTCGGCAGTGTTCCTATGGGAAACTCTTTCATTCATTCTTTGACACGTACAAGCTATTGCAGACCAGTTACACCCCTTCGTGCACGATCAGGCGCCCTGCCCTGCACTGCAGAATTGTTCTGGAACATGACAAAGAGTTTAAGGTGTTGACTTGGCCTCCAAATTCCTACGATCTCCATCCAGTTCAATCGGACATCAATAGGATGTGCTGGATGACCAAATCCGATCCAAAGCCCCACCTCACAATTTACACCATACTTTTAATGTCTTGGTGCCAGGTAACACAGGGCACCTTCAGAGGTCTTGTGGAGCCCATGGCTGGACAGGTCAGAGCCCTACCAACATGCTGAGGACCAAAAAATCCAACGTCGGGTTTATTTCTACGGTCCTTCTACGGATGGGCAATTGTCTCAGAACTGCTTGACCAGTCCCAAATTGAGCGAGCCTAGGGTGTCGAAGGCAAGGAAGAACTTTCGAAACTTGCAAGACCGAAGAGTTATCTAATAGTTTAAATAAACAGGAACTAAATAAATATTAAGAGAGAACACATTTCAATGGGATAATTAAAGTACGATGATATGTGGACTAATATATTTTAGACTAAATGCAATCAAAAAAAAGAATATACCGCGTAACGTAAATAAAATATTGGATAAAATAACGTAAAAATATGTTTATCAGCTCTGTGTAGTCCAGTGTAGGTCATTGACGGCATCCTGCTAGCTTGATGCTAGCTCTGATCAGGGTAAACTTAACCTCGGATACAATTCTGTATCTGAATCTCTGTTTCATTACTAGGTTTAGGTCTAACCAGCAGCACAGGGTGTACGGGCCGATCCATATAGATCCGTATTTCACATGCTCAAGCACGCATTCTCACCGACTCGGTGGGTAGCATTGTTGCAAGAAGGTCCTGGGTTCGATCCCATGCGGATGGCCTGGGTCATGTCTGCTTCAGTTTACTCTGGGTGCTCTGGTTTCCTGAGTCCAAAGGCGTGCAAGTTAGGTGAATTTGGAGATACTAAATATATCGGCCTGTACATGCCCGTGACCTTGTACTGATGAGACCGTGTCACGAACATAGCCGTGTGTGCTAATGTGACGTCAAATAAACCAAATAAACAAACATCACTCGCTGGCGTTGGGAGCCTGCAGAGATATCAGCTGGTCCGGCCCATGTCTGTTGAATGTCAAAGGAAACGAGAATACCGCATGGAAAGCCACACAGTCCCGCACTGAATTTCGGGGTTGCATGGCAACAGCACTACGTACCGCACCACCGTGCCACCCCTGTTGGACTGAATGTGTTATGTGTGATAGTGAATTGAAAAGGTCATACAAATATTGCTTTGCAGCTACGCTGAGCAGCTGGTACTGTACATGAAGACCGCAGAACTGCTGTCCACTGCACTGCACATGGCCATGGAGGGCATCAAGCAGGGCAGACTGTATCCATCCGCCACAGTCAAACAAGGTCAGTGGCCTCCATCCTATACGAATCGTCTGGCTGAATCATAACCACAGTGCTATCATCTGCACTGCATAAGCAGGAGCTGGAGCTTCACGACGGCGAGTCGTAACGAATCTAACGAGACCCTGTCTTCTCCCTCAGTGATTAGAGGCCTAAATGACCTGTACAAGTCGAGCGTGACGTCAAGTCGCTCTCTGAGCGCACGCCTCGAGCGCTTTTTCTCCCGCAAGCACCGCCTGATGGACCACATCAACAGCATCACTGCAGAGAGGCTCATCTTTAGCCATACTGTGCAGATGGTACGAACAAAGGTTACGCGTTTAGCTTCGTGTTCTTTTGTACAGATGCAAACCACAAAAAGGACGCAAAATAACGTGTAAATCCGCACCGATAATTCAACCGTTGAGCAATTTTTGGAATTGGTTGGAATCGAACACGTTTTGTGTAGTTTTAAGGATTTTGTTTCAAATTTACATTTACATTTCCAGCTCTTAGCAGACGCCCTTATCCAGAGCGACTTACAACTCATACAGTCTTACAATCCAAGCAATTGTGGCTTAAGGGTCTTGCTCAAGGACCCAACTGTGGCAGCTTGGCAGAGGTGGGATTTGAACCCTGGAC
>JAUZST010038901.1:0-27248 GCA_034779995.1 Parotocinclus haroldoi
CTGGTAATGAATGAGTCTCAAAGATGATGGAGAACGTGAGTGGGGGAGGGAGGAGGGGGCACCTGGGATGCAGATGCTGCGAAATTCTCAGGTACGAAAGAAAATGATTTTTTGTTATTATTCCTTTTCATTAGATTCCGGAGTGTTGTCGTATTAGTGCCACCTTATCCACCTGCTCCTTTAGCTTCCATCAGTAAAAAAAAATTGCATCTAAGAAATCATAATGCATTAAAGTGAAGAATCCAGGACTATCAGCGTGCTTTTTTTCCTCCAACATGGAGCTGTACAGCCAGAACTCAGGAGATCTGGGTCAGGAACGGCACAACTAGATCAACCCCAGCGACATCGTCTATACAGCAGGAGGAATTATGGTGGAAATGTCGAATAGTGCAGTGGGATTTCACTCTAGAAAGCAAAGGATGGACAGCGGAGGTCATGAGGGCGATTTTGGAGCTTCCCTGGAGGAACTGAGGAACTTGATGGAGCTCAGAGGAGAAGAGGGAGTCCAGAAGATCCAGGAGAGCTATGGCGACGTCGAGGGACTCTGTCACCGGCTCAAAAGCTCCCCGACGGACGGTGAGTTTATTCTTATGTTACTATAAGGACTGAAGCAATGGGATGGCAGAATGTGATCTTCAAAGGTTTTTTTATTTTTTAAAGCCTTTGTCTGTGTATTCACTACAGGTTCTGCTGGTGTGAATATTCCTCACAGTGTAATTAGATAAATGGCTTTGTTTTGACTTGATCCGGTCATACAGGTCGTTTCCTGTTTTGCCGGCAGTGGTAACATGGAAGGCTGACTGCACCACTAAACACAATTAACCATAATTTTGTTTTCAGTCGCAATTAGACGTGGAAGTTGGTGCCACCATGCTGATTGGGTTAATAAAAGATTAGAATGATCAGATCCCACTCATCTTGTCCGACATGTCCGAAGCCCAAGTCCAGTCCTGCTTTTCTGTTTTCCTGATTGCACAGGCTGCTTCTAAGGTTCTCCAACCAAAGTAAATTCTCTAAAGGACCACATTAGGTCCTGTGAAACACCGTTGACCAAAATGGACGCACACCAAACATGATCGTAGTCACACAGTATTTTTATCGACTGTAATGTTAATATAAAGGATATTTTTTCAGAAAACTGAAAAAAATAGAGCAGATTAGGAAAAACACAGAAGATGAACAAGTGAATGTGAGTCAGTTAATATAGTTATAGGTTTGAGAGAATATACCATCGAAGGAGTACCACTTACAATAGGACAGGGACTTACAGGCCACACCTCTGAGTCTTGGATCCACAGGGTGCTGTAAACGTACCGCCCGACCTTCACCTTCAGCTCAGAATTTCCGTTTGCATTTCTCCACTGATTATGATCCCTGTTACTGATCTGATCTGATACATATCAAAGTCGCACAGAGTTCCTAACGTTAATTATTGTTCTCTCTTACACCAAATATTGATTTAATTAGTACACTCAGGCTGTTCTGGACTTACATTAGTGATGGATCATTGTTCTTTTGCTCCTTCACAACCTAGTGAGCTTTCGCTATGTGGAATGTGCTTTAAGCCACGCTGACCCTGCAAACGTCCACAATTCATGCGTCCTCATACCTGGATGTGCAGGACATTGCAGACAGTATGAACTGACATGTATTTCATATTGGTTTCTGGTCAGCTTCTTTTTATTTGTTAATAAACATCCATTTCTGCACATCAGGCCTCCAACACATTGTATTTACCATTTTGTAATGTTGCCATTATGTTTAAAAGATGTTTTGTCACACATAATACTAAGTAAATTAAATATTTTGGTTCCATTCTTCCTACAAACACATCTTAAGATGTTAAGAACAGTACAGGCTCATACGCAAAACTCCATTTTTTGTTTTCAAGTTCTCCACCTGTTCTCTACTGAGGACAGGTCAGGACTGCAGACAGGCCAGTCCAGTACCTGTAACCTCTAACTTCCACAGCCATGCCTTTATAGTGTGTGCAGCATGTGGTTTTGTCTTGTTATAAAATGTATGGACATCCATGGTCAAGATGCCGTCTTAAAGGCAGTATATGTTCCTCTAAAGGTGCTGGAGGCATGACATGCAGAAACTGATGTTTATTTAAAAAATAAAATAAAGCTGAACAAACTTGACCAGGCAAAAATTATTTTTTTAGGTCTACGCTGTCTGCAGTGGAAGTAAATGGAAGGAACACTGTGTTTTTTAGCATGCATTTTTCATACTGTCCCATCTTTTTCTGATTTGAGGTTGTTGAGCTAAAACTCTCATACTCCCAGTGCCTCCCTATAGCTTCTAAAGACCCCCCTCCCCCGCTTTTGTTACATAAATCTTCTGCTTATTTATCATTTCATGCTTAAGCGGTTAGCTTGTAGTTGTGCATTAAACAGAAAGGCTGCTAATTCCAGTTGTTACTGGAGATAAAAATGTTTTAAAACTCATTTATAAGCACCTGAGTAGGGAAAATTAGGATATTAGAGCACAGCCCCTTATTGCCATGGTAACGGTGAGTGAATGATCTACCATTCAGTCACCTATTGTACAGCAGCAGCTTGAGAGAAACACGCGCTGGCACCTGTCAGAGTACTAACAGCAATCAGCAGACTGCAAACTATAGAAACTAAAGTGGCAACAGCTGGCCTAAACAGCTGGCTAGTTCAGAAAACGGTACTCTCTGGCTTTCTTCCTTATGGGTGAGAACAGCTGACTCCTCTGGCCATTTATGTGACATTTCCTCTCTGAGGTTCCCCCGGCTGTAGTACTCCCAGATTTGCTCCCAGATTTGATTCTATATCTAGACTCGGTGGCTTATCCCATCTCAACCCTTTTACTTCTTCCTTTGGATATGTAATCGATGATTTGATCATTTGATATTCAGACAGGTCGGCACAGGGGGCTCGGTGGGTGGACCCGCTGCCTCACAGCAAGAAGGTACCGGGTTCAGTCCCAGGGTGAAGCGGCCTGGGTCCTATCTGTGTGGAGTCTGCATGTCCTCCCCATGTCTGCGTGGATTTCCTCCCTCAATCCAAAGATATACGTGTTAGGTTAATTGGCGTCTCTAAAGTGACCCTTATTGCGTGACTCTGTGTGTGTATGTGTGTGACCTACGATGGACTGGCGCCCCCTGGTCGGACACGACTGTCCCATGACCCCGTGCAGATTAAGTGTAATCTCTAATTACAGTGTTGGCTCAGTACTTTAGGTTGTGGATCACCGTGCCTGGGCTTTATGGAACAGAGCCAAAAAGAATGTCTTGCTCAAAAAATAAAGTCTGAATTTGCCTCATGGGCCCGGGAAATTGCTCAGAATTTAAGGAAAGTTGTATTACAACCCCGTCTAGGAGGGTGAGGTCACAACAGGGGTAACTGAGGTAAATGGCAAGCGAACATGGATTAGGAATTCTTAACTGAAATTAAACACAAATATTAACTAATCTGGCCAAAATAAGAGATACAATAATGCACAAAATCCATGCCCAATAAAACACAGAACAAACCCAAAACAAATACCAAAACAAACACTATATTTAATTCCGCTGCCTGGTTCAAAAGTTTCTCTCACAGCAAAATTATGTGCAAGACAAACAAAATGTCATCTTCATTTGACGAAACTGTCCTGGATAACAAATTTTTTTTTTAAACTTCCACGTTTCGCCGTTTTTTTCATTACATTTAGGAGATCTATCCCATTACAAATTAAGTTTGGGCGGCACTTAGCTTTACAGCAAGAAGGTCCGGGGTTCAATCCCAGGGTGGAGCGGCCTGGGTCCTTTCTGTGTGGAGTCTGCATGGCCTCCCCATGTCTGCATAGGTTTACACCGGGTACTCCGGAGGCCTCGGATGTCGACTTGGATGCCGATGGTGACATTTAAATAAACCAAACAAACTTTTTATGAATAATAATATTGATATTATTTTTTTGTTGCATCACTCCGAAACTGGACAAACTCTTTGTTTTGGGGGATTAGGGGGAACAAGAGAGGAAAGGAACATGAAACTAATAAAACAGAGTTTTTGTTTAACTCTAGTTTTGAGTATGAAAATGCATAAAGCCGAGAAGCTTACTGAACATACAGGAGCTACTTAATGAAGTGGAGAAGCATCGGTGAGTGACTTTACAGAAATCTAACAGAGGGGCAAAGACGCTTAAGATAATTAAACTTAAATGAAAAGTACACACACGTACTCTCACTGCCATTATCCAGTTAACAAGCAAAAAACAGCATTAACTGTGCTATGCTATGCCAGTTCGCATGGTAATCCTCATCCGTTTGCTCCTGTGCCAAGTCAAATCGCTTTTGCAAAGCTTGCATGTTACACATTTCTCAGTTTCGTGAAGCGATCTTTTGAGGATTTAAGCCGAACCTTCTTCTCTTCGTCGGTCATGTTTCTTTTTTAGAATGTATTAACTTCTTAATGCTGTGTTCTTCGGACGCGGATGCAGTACAACTCTTTTACTAGGCCACTCAACAGTGGACCACAAATGGACTCACGACAGGGCGATTCTCATGCACATCCTGAGGCTAGGATGAAGGCTACGTTTCTTACAAGATCATATTCCAGAGTGCTTCAAAAACGAGAGCCTCAGAGTACTAAAGTGGCCAAGGCGAAGCTCAGACCTCAAGAGAAAGATTTGAAAGTTGTTTTTTAATCGGATTAATCTGAAACGTTTCAGGATCCAGATGTGCAAAGCTCTGTGTGTGTGTGTGTGTGTGTGTGTGTGTGTGTTCGGGTTTAATACTTATGTAATGAACAGCTGTCTGCTTTTTGCTAATTAACTTTGGTGTCACAAACATGTTTTTTACTTTTACACTATTCATTGATGAGTTAAGTGTCAATCGAATGGTACAATTCCGATAATTAATAATTTTATTTATTAATGATAGTAGTTGTCTTAATTACAAGAATAAGGACCCATAATCTTCAGCTGCTTGGTTCAGTCCTAAATCAGGAATATGCTGAATGTAGACAGACGTCACGATCTATAAAAAATACATGAACATCATGAAGCTGGACCTATATGTGGTTTTTAAAGAAGAAGTGCTGCTTGTTAAGCTCATTCAGTCAAAGACTGATGTGAATTTATTCAGCCGAGCTGCTCATGCTTGCGCTTACATTGGACTGACCTTATTTTAACTATAGAGGAGGAGAAAGCATGAGAAAGGTTAGCGCTATTTACAGACGCAGATGAGAAAGCGTCGAGTGAGAGCGAGAGAAAGGATGAAAGCAGCAGAGGGATGAAAGCAGGATGAATTAATGAAAGGAGGATGAGAGGCTGCCTAGGGCAGGAGGTCTGCTTTGGTCACAAGAACAAACATCGGCATTCTCTTGATTTTACCTCTCTGGAGCCCCCTTGCTTTTTACTCCTTCTCCAGCAGTTTAATCCTCTGTCTTTTTTGTTTTTGTGAATTTATATCACAGCACTGAAATCTCAATGAATTCTTCTCATTCGGTTCCTGTATGAGCGAGATAAGCACAGATCTAAAACATAATGAACACACATTATTGATACAAGGTAATATTTAGCATGTTCAGACAAGTTAATACAGTCATACAGTAATATATTATTAATTAATTCATTATCTTCCGCTTTATCCACACGGGGTAACTGTAAATGAACATAAACTGTAGATGAACCCAAGAGAGTTAGCATCTCAAACTGGACCCAGTGGTTTAATGGTGTATGTTTCATGGTACTGCATGGATTAAATATCATTTGTTTTATTTGAACCATTATGTACTGCTCACAAATATGGGGTGATACTTCAAAATTAAATATCCAATAAAGAAATATCCTTTAATTTATGTGAGCAGTGTCAAGTCAGATTTATTTCTATAACACTTTTTATACTGGAGCATTGTCTAAAAGCAACTTTACAACATCATATTATCTTAAAAGGTCAATCCCAAATTGGGCAAGCCTAGGGCGATAGTGGCAATGGAAAACTCCCTAAATGTTGTAGCGAAGAAACCTTGTGAGGGCCAAGACCCAAAAAGGGACCCGACCTGCTTGGGTGGCCTAGATGTTCAATGAAATGTTGTATTAATAGTAGAATTAAGTGAATAATAACAGATAAATAAAATAATGTAAAAGATATGGGCAAATATTTCATCCGTAACTTTAAGATATCGAGTTCTCAGTAGAAAGTCCTTTGGAGGGCTGGAACATCAGCTGGGAGAGAAAAGAGAAAATGTAGTTAGTTATCGATTATAAACACAGTCTATTAACAATCACTGATGCCAAGTGCAGCATGAAACTCACGTAACCCAGCCAAGAGGGATCACGTGAGGCATGGCAACCCACCTTCCCTAACTAAGTAACAGTGAACCCCCAGCTCTGCTCAAAATCTAAGGTAAGGATGGTCAAGTCAGGATGAAGAGGAGATCCCAGCCAGACAGCCCACCAGACACTCCTAGCCAAAAGACAGGGCGTTACAGGGCAGGCAGGCCGGACATGACCCCAGACTCCGTCGCCAGTAACCTGAGCCATGCATCCGAGTCAAAATCTAACCAAATGCTGCATAAATAAGAATTTATTCAGCCTAGATATTTGTAAAGCCATTTAAGACGAAGCTCCATTAAAAAAGATATAAAACTTTAATCTTAAAATTTAAAACCTTTAAAACCTTTGAAATTAATCTGACTTCTGTCTATCCATCCGTACTGTAACTCACTTTGTTAATCATATAACGTAATTAGAAAAACGGATGAACTGTGCAGGTTTATGTGACATCCCGGCTGATTTGGAGAGACGGTGGCAGGTTTTTGGACAAAACTTTATACCTCCGAAGAAGCCAAAGACGTTTCTTCAGTTAGTGTGGGAGGCACTGCAGGATGTCACGCTCATCATCCTCGAAATTGCTGCCATCATCTCACTGGGCTTGTCCTTCTACAGACCTCCTGAAGGAGACAGTGAAGGTAAAGCCATTGACTTATCAGTCGGTGCTTATAGACTGGTCTCTATGCTGCTATAATTCATGCTGTGCTGGTTGTTTCTGCCTCAGGTTGTGGAAATACCTCAGCAGGGGTGGAAGACGAGGGCGAGGCGGAGGCTGGGTGGATAGAGGGAGCGGCGATTCTCCTCTCGGTTCTGTGCGTGGTGTTGGTAACGGCATTTAATGACTGGAGTAAGGAGAAACAGTTCCGAGGCCTTCAGAGCCGCATCGAACAGGAACAGCGATTCAGCGTCGTACGGAATGGCATCGTGGTTCAGATCCCAGTGGCCGAGATGGTGGTTGGCGATGTGGCCCAAATCAAATACGGTCCGTAACGCACTGTCTTCCTCTAATATAACAACAAAGCACAGTTTGTATATGAATATGAATATGGTTTTAGACAAACATCTTATCACCTAGTACGGAGGAACGGGCTCAAATTCCTCTGAGTTGATGTGAAGGGACTGATCAACAGTTAAGGAAACGTTTAGGTTCACATATTGTTGCATAACAGGGGCACCCTAGGTACTGAAAGCAAAGGATCGTGTTCCTCAATAAACTATATACTGTAAATGTCCAAGTATAATATTTTTGTATCATTTGATAATTGGGTTCTCTTTACCTACTTTTAGTACTTCGCTCATACAGGACCAGTATGATATGATGTGTGAGATTCTGTTATCTGTGTGTGTGTGTGTGTTCAGGTGATCTGCTTCCTGCTGATGGAGTCCTTATACAAGGAAACGACCTGAAAATTGATGAGAGCTCCCTCACTGGAGAGTCGGATCACGTCCGCAAAGCTGTGGACAGAGACCCGATGCTGCTTTCAGGTCTCTGTGTGTGTGTGTGTGTGTGTGTGTGTGTGTGTGTGTGTGTGTGTGTGTGTGTGCATGTGTGTGTTGTGTGTTTACAGTTGTGTATACAAAGTATATAAGATCTTTACTTAAGATCTTTTACTCTGCAAATAGCATAAAATACTCAAGTCAAAGATTTATTATTTATATATTTTACTCAAGTAGAAGTATAAAAATGTAAGCTACTGAATGTACTTAAAGTAAAAAAGCTCATTTTTAAACACAATGCCTTTTATGGAGAGTAAGAGGTACAGATCTATAACACTGATTATACATCATGGTTTCTATAGGAATATTCTCCTAAAATGCCACGAATTACCTTAGTCATGTTTAGGTAAACATAGCATAAACAGAATCAAAACATTTTCAGACATGAGCAGCCAAAATATACAAATGACTTCGAATCTCTCTTAACTAGGCATAGTAATATTCAGAAAATCTGATTTTTAACCCAAACTATAATTATCATCGACTCTCACTGCATTTTAGTCCAACAAACCGCAACTTTGAGCGATTTATTACACCAGTTCTTCTGCATGACTCCTCGTGAACTTGCTCAAATGATTGGGGACACTTGATGCTTCCGTTATTCTCAGCATAAAAATGCTATAGATGTGATTAATGGGTTGTTCAGTAGCCAGAACCCTGGACAATGGACTAGAAAGTTTAAATCCACCAAACTAAAACTTAGCAACTTAGTACAACTCTTGTGCAAGTCATACATGTCATAAGTGTCATATTTGTGTCCACTAAATGCTGGCAGCGTAACTGAAAGCAATCCAGCCATCAGAGCTATTTTCATATCTAAAAGCAGAGCGAAAGACATCTAGCACAGCCATCAGTGCATCATTCCACAATCCTTAAGTTTGTACGAAATAAGGTATCTCAAAAGACACCTTCATTTCTGAAGCGGGAGCTACAGAAAAGTCCATTAATGATTAAATGACAGACTCTCTCTCTCTTGCTGTCTCTCTCTCTCGCTCCTACAGGGATGGTACTGAGTTAATTAGATTTTGGCCTGCTTTCTGTTTCCTGGAATAAAAGCTATAAAGCACATTAGTGTAATTACAGAAGCTGCTTTGTTCAATTAATGACCACAGCAGCACAGCAGCAGCAGCATCCTGCTTTTGTCCTGTAAATATAAGCTTTTTAGTGATCTGTCCTGCAGCTTCACAAAGCAAGACCCCTGTATTATTTAGTTCAACGTCCCCATCGAGATCACTGTAAACAAATCTGATGTAAATTGGAAAAAGAGATTAAGTTAATCAGAAACTAAAATCACCCACCTATCCACCGACTACTCTCTGGTCAGTATAATATCCTAAAATTCAAACTATTGTTTGGTCCTTAACAGTTGGGTCCTTAAGCAAGGCCCTTAACCCACCATTGCTTAAATTGTAAGACTGTATCACTTGTAAGTCGCTCTGGATAAAGGCATCTCCTAAATACTGTAAATGCTGCTTGGCGCTTTTAACGTAAAATGATAGACATGTAACAGTATCCTGTTGCGAAATTTCGATGTTCTGGTCAGAATTTGGTGTAAACAATATGAAAGCATGGATCCATCCTGTCTTGGATTAATGGTTCAGGCTCCTGCTGGGGTAATGGTGTTATATTTTCACACTTTGAACCCCTTAATACCAACTGAGCATTGTTTAAACTCTATAGCCTGCCGATGTATATTTGCTGTGTGTACATAGCTACAATGATTGCTGCTTGTATTTTGTGTTAAATAAGAGTGCACAATCTCATCTGGCTTTCTTTTTCTTAGGACACAAGCTTTAGGTTTATAAAATAGTTTGAACTGGTCTTATTAAAATATTTTATTTTACATGTACATTTACGGCATGTAGCAGATGCTTGCACAGAGAAACTTACGACTCACACGCATTTTTGTACACATTTGCACAAGGAAGTTTCTTTAAACTTATTTTTGTGCATTTTTAAGGCACACATGTCATGGAGGGCTCAGGGAAAATGGTGGTGACTGCCGTCGGTATCAACTCTCAGACTGGTATCATTTTCACTCTGCTTGGAGCTGGAGAGGTGGAGGATGAGATTCAAGAAAACAAGAAGGGTAAGACAGATGGAAAACACTGAGCTACCAATAAAACCACAAAGAGAATTTATAATAAAATTTGACTTGTTAGTTAGTCTGTTAGTCAGTGTGGTTGTTTGTATAACGTCACATCAACAGGATCAAACAGGGCAAACACAAGTTAATGCATATCTTTTGAAAGTTTCTTAAAGTTTGGGCTTGCATACTTGGAAGTAGTCTTGGCAAGATCAATGAGTACAAACTCCAAAGACGGTAGGAATGCAGTATGATCGTTCTGCAAATCTTACACAGTGCAATACTATTAATTCTCCCCAGCTTTGACTGTCTGTCTAATTATTTTGTTTTTTTAAAACTTGTTTACTTTTGTACACATTAGATAAAACCTAATACAATAAAGTATTATCAGCAGTGGAAGAATTACATATTTTACTTAATATAGAATAGCTATAATATCTACATATAACTATGCCTAAAACAAACGGCTCGCATTTAAGTATAAAACAAAAACCTTCTCAAATGTGACAATGACATTTTATTTGGGATTTTAACAGTTCAAATCAGACAATTTATATTCATAATACAGGTTGAATAAATAATCCACACAATTATAAGTATTAGAACAGACAATCAGTATAATGCATAATAAATGTGCATACAATTAATAAATCATTTGTAAAAATGTAAAAAAAAAAATGTAATCTTTTTTTAATCAATGTAACTTCAGAGCTATGACCATATAACCATTTACAGCTTGGTACATGTAAGTAGAGGAAAAAAGTCTCTAATTGGAGGTAACAAGTCCATTACAATTTATTAAAATTGTTATGTGCTTAATTGTAAAAATGAATAGACTTTGATTGGATGTTCATTAGAAGACTCTTCTGACTCGAGAAACCAGCTAGACTCTCTTTCAACCCTGGATTTATGGATTCTGGATTCCCTGCTGTTGACATGAATAAACATAAAGATCTTGTTTCTGCTGTTACTCCTGTCTCTGAGACATGACCCTTTAGTACAAATGATAGTGTAAAGATTCCATGCATTTTTGTTATGAAATTTGGCCTGTTCACTATTCATATGACTGAAGACACCAGACCATGACTCTCCAGTACTCTTAGTTATTATCTTTAAGATTTTAAGATTTATAACTGAACATGGTAATGATATATGGCACAATAGGTGAGACCACAATCTACAAACCTTGAAATGCCTGGAAGATGGGCAAAACATCTGAAAATTGCTATGTAACATGCTATGTAACTTATTAAATGTTTACTAAACCTTTATTGTGCGATATACACGTATAGAGAACATACAAACATGAACTACTGTTGCTTACAAAATTTGTTCATTGAAAAAGAAAAATTTTTAGCCAAGTTTTTCGAAATGATCTACAACACAATGTATAGATACTCAGCATACGATGCATAATACTGTAAAAAACAAGTTCTTACTAAATTCCAGTCAACGTTTGAATAACTTATCCAGTGTGATCTGACACCTTCTCTTGACGGACTGCACTTGAACAAAATCAAGAAAGTGGTGGGCGTGGAACTGCGCTAGCCTAGCAGTGAAGGTGCTGGACTCCAGACCTGGTGGTCCTGAGTTCAAATCCCACCTCTGCCAAGCTGCCACAGTTGGGTCCTTAAGCAAGGCCCTTAATCCACAATTGCTTGAATTGTAAAACTGTAAAAGTTAAGGGTGTCTGCTAAATGCTGTAAATGTAAATGTGTTTACCTCCCACTAGTTTTGCTCTTACTTTTCTCATTTCCTGACCTTTGATAAAAGTATAAATTCTCCCGGGGATCCCAAAAATCCTCCCATATCTCCCTGATCCACTTTGCATCCGACTAGTCCGATTAAGCGGAATTTTGGTCCAAATAAACAAATAAAATTACACTTATGTAATAGGATTTGTTTCAGAACTTTAGGATTTGGTCCGAATAAGCGGCTGGTCCCATTAACCGGTGGTCCAATTAACCAGATTCGACTGTACTTTCTGTTCTATACAATACCGTCACGTAATATTCACACTGCCCCCTAGTAATATTAGACGCTCATCATATTTCACTCTTCGCCCTTCACCAATAAAATTAGGTTAATATGAGGCCTGCTAGGATGATTGTAATTATTTCCATTTAACATTTATTTTCTGACTCTTTGTTCTGCATGCCACCATAATCTTCATCCATCTTCATCATCCTCTGTTCACTAACCACAGCAGAGATCAGTAGTAGCTCATCCATGCCGTTTTCTGGAGTTTCGACCCAAACGTGCAGCATTATTAATGGTAGGTAATTGTAGTGAATTTCTTTATTTCATCAGCTTTTAATTTGTCTGCACTTCGAACGTCACTGTAGCCCCGTGACCTGATAAGTCCGCATTATTAATGCTTTCAGCCAATCAGAACACAAAACCAATCTGAGGAAATGATTGGTTATTAATAGTTCGCTCTGTGTATCACTGTGTTTTGTTTTATTTTGTTACAGGAAAACAAGACGGAATTTTAGAGAACAATCAGAAGAAAGGTAAAGCATCATTAAAATTGTTCCCTCTGTATTGGTTAGGTCATTACTTATTCTCTTATTTTTTTTAAGTAGTTCACTTTTTGTACTGGGTTTCATATTAATTTATACACGATACAAATTTTCAACATTTTGATTTGTATTTTTATTTTCAGAATTTTCTCGTTTTGTTCACTTTCTGGCTTATCCTTGACTTTATAATCTTCTCAATCTTTCTTATTTATTTATATTTTTTTTAATGTTTGGAGTTTACAATTCCTTGGTGTTTACTTTTTTATTTGCTTGTATTCAATGATCCTCTTGGAAACAGTGAGTAAAGAAGATGAGGACACTGCCATGGAGATGCAGCCTCTAAAGAGTGCAGAAGGGGGAGAGGTGGAGGAAAAAGAGAAGAAAAAATCTGGCATAACCAAAAAAGACAAATCAGTTCTTCAGGGAAAGCTCACTAAACTGGCTGTGCAAATTGGCAAAGCAGGTAAGAAAAGAACAGGCACATGTGTGTAGTGGGTAGCCTGTGTATTGGGGATTGATTACATTGGGTAGTATGTATATTGTGTAACGTGTGTATTGGGTAGTGTGTATATTGGGTAGTATGTGTATTGAGGAAAGAGTATATTGAGTAGTATGTGTGATTGGGAGCATGTAGATTAGGTAGCGTGTGTATTAGGTAGTATGTATATTGAGTAGTATGTGTATTGGTTTGTGAGTACAGTGGGTATTCTATGTATTGGGTAGTGAGTATAATGGGAAGTATTTGTATAGGATAGCATGTGTATTGGTTAGCGAGTGTACTGGGTAGTATGTTTATTTTTTATGGAGCGGGTATATTGGGGAGCTTGTGTATTGGTTAGCGAGTATACTGTATATTGGGTAACGTACTGGGGAGTGTTTGTATTGGGGAACGTGTATATTGGGTAGTATTTGCATTGGATGCAAGTATATTGGGGTATTGTGTATTGGTTAGTGAGTATAGGGTATATGTATAGGATAGTGAGTATATGGTCTACTGGGTAGTATGTGTATTTTTTATGGTGTGAGTATATTGGGTAACTTGTGTATTGGGGCGCGAAAGTATTGGGGAGCAAGTATTTTGGGTATCATGTGTAATGTGTAGTGAGTATATTTGGGTATCATGTGTAATGTGTAGTGAGTATATTTGGCTATCATGTGTAATGGGAAGTGAGTATACTGTGTATATTGGGCAGCGTCTACTGGGGAGTGTATGTACAGGGGGGTGTGTGTATTGTGGGGTGTGTGTATTGGTGACAGAGTGTAAATTTTAGAGATTGTGCGTGTTGTGAGTGTGTTTGTTTAGGGAGTGTGTATATAGTGTGTTACATAGTGATTAGTTTTACATGTTCTGTTTTCTTTCTCCAGGTTTGCTAATGTCGGCGATCACTGTAATTATTCTGATGCTGTACTTTGTGATCAAGACCTTCCTGGTTCAGAAGCGGCCTTGGCTTCCCGAGTGCACGCCCATATATGTTCAGTACTTTGTTAAATTCTTCATTATTGGTGTAACAGTGCTGGTTGTGGCTGTTCCTGAAGGTTTGCCGCTAGCCGTTACTATCTCACTGGCTTATTCGGTGAAAGTGAGTAATGCTCCTTCAGGAATAATCTGTAACACAGTAACAAAGAATTATTCCAAACAAAAAATAATAGTGCTATTGAAACATCTTCCAGAAAATGATGAAAGACAACAACTTGGTTCGTCACCTGGATGCATGTGAGACGATGGGCAACGCCACGGCGATCTGCTCTGACAAAACTGGAACCCTGACCACTAACCGCATGACGGCGGTACAGATCTACACAGGAGATGAACACTTTAGTGAAATCCCAGCACCACAACAAGTGAACACTCACATACTGGAGCTGCTCATAAACGCCATCGCCATTAACAGCGCCTACACCTCCAAGATTACGGTCAGGAGAACCTACAAATACCGAACGCACAAATCACAGAACAGGCATAACGCAACTAATATCTAACATACAGGACAGATATATATATATTCTCCATCTAATCTCTACCATCTAACACACAGCAGAGACACATTTTCCTCATCATTCTGCACTCAATACCCCATAATGTGAAAATATTTTTCTGGATGTTATTTCACGGTCAGAACTGCACATGGCAGCCAACATTTGGCCTAAAATGCAAACAAAGCATAAAGGTTACCTATGGTGGATTACATGTGGGTCACGTGGCCCTGAATTTGGGTCACGTGGCCCTGAATTTGGGCCACATTTAGCATCTAAGACATGGCAGAGCAGGAGGTCCTACAGCTGTTTAAAAAGTTTTTATTTGCTCATTCAAACGGTGGAGTTATGCGATGTGAAATACTTTCCTTCTGCTTTCTCTTTCACTTGCTTGATCTCTCACACACTATCCAGGCAGCAGAGAGGGAAGGAGGATTACCTAAGCAGGTAGGGAATAAGACGGAATGCGCTTTGCTGGGACTCGTGCTTAGTCTGAAGTGTGACTACGAGAGCATACGAGAGCAGATTCCAGAGGAGATGCTTTATAAAGTTTACACCTTCAACTCCGTCCGCAAATCCATGAGCACCATCATCCAGCTACCAGACTCCAATTTCCGCATTTACAGCAAAGGAGCTTCGGAGATCTTGCTCAAAAAGTACGTGGTGTGCATGGATGGATGCTTGTGCATTTGTATGATACAGTATGATACAGATCCTAACCCCTTTAATTGATCTCCGGTTGATGCTGCTCTTCTTTTCTTCTCCTGCATCTAGATGTTCATCCATTTTGTCCCGGGATGGTTCAGTTCATCCATTTAAATCTCGAGATCATGAGGAACTGGTGAAAAAGGTGATCGAACCAATGGCATGCAGCGGCCTCCGTACCATCTGTATAGCGTATCGTGATCTTCATAATGATCCTTCCCTTGATTGGGACAATGAGGATGACATCATCAACAACCTGACCTGCATCAGTGTGGTGGGGATTGAGGATCCGGTCCGGCCAGAGGTCAGCAAACCATTCTTAAATACCACGTTCTGCATATTTCAAGATAACAATTGGTTTTAAAAGTAGTCAATAAAGGTGGACTGAATGAAAAGAAATATATAGACCAGTCTTGCATCATAGATCTGAGTTTCTGCCACTGCCAGGTACCAGATGCTATCAGGAAGTGCCAGAGGGCAGGAATCACGGTGCGAATGGTGACCGGTGATAACATCAACACAGCACGTGCGATCGCTGCCAAATGTGGCATCATTAATGCCAGGGATGACTTCCTGTGTATGGAAGGGAAAGACTTCAACCAGCGAATCAGGAATGAGAAAGGAGAGGTCATTATCATTATTAACACACATGCCTTTTATTGTTGTGTTTCCCAATTACTGGGTTAATGCTGTTTGTTAGTATGTCCTTATCTCTATTGACCTTATCATTTATGGGTGGAGTCCACACTATTCTGCTTTTTTAGAAAAAAGGGAACATTGGGAACATATGAACCATATTAGGAACACGGGAGCCTGAAAATATTAAGACATGGGAACATATAAACATGTGGCCTGGGAGTTGTATAAA
The DNA here is from genome assembly GCA_034779995.1 of Parotocinclus haroldoi. Classification (NCBI taxonomy): domain Eukaryota; kingdom Metazoa; phylum Chordata; class Actinopteri; order Siluriformes; family Loricariidae; genus Parotocinclus; species Parotocinclus haroldoi. The sequence continues at coordinate 15,941 of JAUZST010038901.1, forward strand.
GAAACATTAAATCTTGGAAAATAGAAACATGGGAGCCTGGGAATATGGAAACATGGAAACCTAGAAATATGAGAATAGGGAGGCATGGTTACCTGGGAATATAGTAAAATGGAAATGCAGAAACATGGGAACCTATGAATATAGAAAGACAGTAACCTAGGAATATACAGTATACATATATATACCTACACACGTATCTGAACCTGGGGATAATGAAATATGAGAACTTGGGAATATGGGAACCTGAATATATAGAATCATGGAAACATGTAAACATGTAACCAGAGGAACGATGAAATATTGGAACATATGGGAATATGGAAACATCAGAAGCTGGGAATGCAGAAACAAGGGAGCTTAGCAATATAAAACAATTTAACTCATTAATATGGAAACATTGGAAACTGGTGAAATATAAAAAATAGAGCCTGGGAATATGGAAACATTGGAAAGTGGGGATATAGAATCAATAGAACCAGGGAATATGAAAATTGTGGAACATGGTATTTAGAAACATGAACTGGGACAGAAACATGAGCCATAGGAACATGGCAACTTGAAAACTTGGGATCCTGAAAGCCTATAAATATAAGTACATAGTAACTTAAGAACCTGGGAATGTCAGAGCAAAAACATGTCTACTCGTGTTATAATATAATTGTATAGTGAAAGCATATAAGACAGTCAGATGTAGGCTTTCCGAGAATACAGCTGGTTATCTAGGTTTCCAGAGGTGTTTGATTGGTCAGTCAGGGCTCTGGCTGGGCCACTAGCCATGCCATGCAGCATGCCATAGCATTCTTTACCTCACCATTCAATCAATTCTCACCATTGTGCTAATGAATATGTATAACAGATAAAATTGTGCTAATTCATGCTGTTTTCCTTACAGGTCGAGCAGGAGCGCATTGACAAAATCTGGCCCAAACTCAGAGTGCTAGCCCGCTCTTCTCCCACAGACAAACACACACTGGTCAAAGGTAAACACACACAATGACACACAATTTAAGCATTGATGTTTGTTGTCTGCAGAGATTACCAGAAGAAGTCACTTGACCAGGGATACAAAAAAGACAGTAACAGTAAGAACGTGTGTGTTTGTTGTTGTTTTATGTTTGTGTGTGGGTGTAGGTATCATAGACAGCACTATAGGAGAACAGCGGCAGGTGGTGGCCGTAACAGGTGATGGTACGAATGATGGTCCTGCACTGAAGAAAGCAGATGTTGGCTTCGCCATGGTGAGGATGAGCGTTTTAACACTTTTGTTGAGATAAAAATATAAAGTCAGATTTCAAAATATGTGTGTGTGTTCAGGGCATTGCAGGGACAGATGTCGCAAAGGAGGCGTCTGATATTATTTTAACAGATGATAACTTCAGCAGCATCGTGAAGGCGGTCATGTGGGGACGAAATGTTTATGACAGCATCTCCAAATTCCTGCAGTTCCAGCTCACGGTCAATGTAGTGGCCGTTACAGTGGCTTTTACGGGAGCATGTATTACACAGGTACACACACACACACACACACACACACACACACACACACACACACACACACACACACACACACACACACACACACACAGACAAACATCCTACCAGTTTAGATACACATACAAAGATACACATGAATCAATGGGTCTTTCTTTTCTCTGGTCCTTGGTGGAGTCATTCAGGATTGTTCTGGTTCTGTCAGTAGATATCGATGCAACAACGTAAAACTGTCTTAACTACATGTACAGTTATAGCATATATGAGCATATAGCAGATCTTCTTATCCAGAGCAACCCACAGCAGTTCTTCTGTAGTGTTCTCCTTCATTGAACATTTTCTACTGTCAGCAAAATCCAAGACAAGATCACAAGCCATACCTAAGAATAACTGTGTGGAGTTAAAGGAAAAAACAAGAAAAACTAGGTCAGTACAAGAGTAATAAACCGGGGTGGGTTTCAAAAAACATTCTTCAGCTTACAAGCGTTTCCCCTTCGTAACATAGTAGTTAAACTCCTAAAAAGTATTCTAACCTTTTTGTAAATCACGACCTACTTCTTAACTCGACATTCACGTGTAGATCCACCTCAGAAAGATAGAGGCCGCTCATTCACAAAAAATCACTAATGTGTCGGTATAACTGGCGTTCTTTAAAATTTTTTTTTTTTTTTTTTTTTACTTTATATATATTGGATGAAGAGATGCATCTTTAGACATTCTTTTTGGGACATGTGTTCATTTTACAGCCCTGGGTGCAGCTCAGAGAAGAAACTGAATGCAGGATTTTAAGTCCATTTTTAGCTGCATGGATTCAGTCCAGATTCAAATCTGATGCTGGAGATGCAGAGTTCCAGCGTGATAGAATGAGGGTAGCAGTTAGGTGGGAAGTTTGGTCTAAAATGTTCAGGTAGATAGATATTAAGGAAAAGACGAGATCTTGCAGGTGGGTGCACACCTTCATACATACATGCATATGATTTGTGTGTGTTTGTGTGTAGGACTCTCCTCTGAAAGCCGTGCAGATGTTGTGGGTGAATCTGATCATGGACACGTTTGCGTCTTTAGCTCTGGCCACAGAGCCTCCCACTGAGTCTCTGCTGCTACGGAAACCGTATGGTCGAAACAAGCCACTCATCTCCAGGACCATGATGAAGAATATCCTCGGACATGGAGTGTATCAACTTGTCATCATCTTTACCCTCCTGTTTGTCGGTGTGTTTGTGTACAGTCCAAAAGCCTGAGTCGTTAGTGTTTCGATTATTGTTTTATAAAGGGTTATACTTAACAGTAACAAGACCACAATGCTTTTGCTATTTTATGTTTCATCAGGTGAGAAGATATTTGACATCGATAGTGGACGTAACGCTCCTCTCCACGCTCCGCCCTCCGAGCATTACACCATCATCTTCAACACTTTTGTCCTCATGCAGCTCTTTAACGAGATTAACGCACGAAAAATCCACGACGAGAGGAATGTCTTTGAGGGCATCTTCTCCAATCCGATCTTCTGCTCTATTGTTATCGGGACCTTCGCCATACAGGTGCATTTCTTTAAAAGTGGGAAAATGCAAATTTGAAAAACTAAATCACATATCCTGTTTACTTTTATTTTGTTGTACTTTTATTTTCTGGTTAACATTTTTTCATCCATTCCTGCATTTGAGGCCTGCAACACTTTCCAAAAAAGTTGGGACAGGGGCAATTTTGGGCTAGTAATGAATTTAAAAAACTAAAATTTGAAATTTCAAACCGATGATGTCATGATTTGGTACAAAAGCAGCATCCAGGAAAGGCTGAGTCTTTGAGGAGTAAAGATGGACAAAGGATTGGATTTGGCTTGTTTTGCTTTGTTTTGTTTTGTATGAATGCATGGACTTCCATGGAAAAGATGTCGCCTTGAAGACAGTTTATGTTGCTCTAAAATCTTGGTGTACTTTTTAGCATTAATGCTGCATCATAGAAGTGTACATGACCTTTACCAAGGGTCTTGACCCGACCCCATACCATGATAGACCCTGTGTTTTGGACTTGTTCCTCATAACAGTCTGGATGCTCCTTTTTGCGTCTTTGGTTCCAAAAAAGATTGGCAATCCTTGATTACTGTACAACTTTGCATATACTGCTGATTGGTTAAATCATGCCTTGCCTTGCTTATTTGATTTTAGGTGAACGCTGTATTTTTATGTATTAATTTTCACGTATACAGTACAGTAGTACAGTATTACTACCCTTTACCAAGGGTCTGGACCTGACCCCATACCATGATAGACCTGGTCTTTTGGACTTGTTCCTCATAACAGTCTGGATGCTCCTTTTTGCGTCTTTGGTTCCAAAAAAGATCTGTAATCCTGATTGGTCCATCCTTGATGCCTCTAAGCCCAGAGAAGTGGGCAGAGCTTCTGGATATGGTTGACATGACCCTTTTTTGTGCAGTAAAGTTGTAAGTGGTACTTGTGAATGTTACTCTGTATTGTAGAGCTTCATAAAGGTTTGATAAAGTAATCCCTTACTCATGTGCTCCTATCAGATATTGATGAATGACGGTTTCTGACGCAGTGCCATCTGAGGGAGTGCAGAGAGATCACTCCTCTTCAGTTTAGACTCTTTAGAACTGAAATTCCTGCCGGATTCTGAAATGTTTAATGATATTATGCTACGTAGATACAGAAACATCTTAATCCCTTCCAATCTTTATTTAAGGAACATCGATTTTAAAATAAAAAGTAAATATAAGAAACACTTTTTATTTGCAATTTCCGTTTACATACTGGCCCAACTTCTGATTTGGGGTTGTATCACTAATCACTGTCCAGCTACTTAATGTATTCTTTTTTATTTTAAAAAACTGTGCCATTTATCCTTAAATGTAGCTTTATGTGTATTGTGTATTGTGTTTCAGGTCCTGATTGTGCAGTTTGGAGGGAAGCCGTTTAGCTGCTCACCACTGAATTTGGAGCAGTGGCTCTGGTGCCTGTTTGTAGGAGTGGGAGAACTGATCTGGGGTCAGGTAATCCTGTTTACTCAAACTCTAACAAAACAATCCTAAATGTGGATTTAAGTAGGATTTGAGTTGTATTTCACTCTGACTGGATGGCCGTCTTTGGATTCCTGTAGAGCTATTTGTTCAATTTTAAAGTCACTTTGCTTTTTTTGGCAGATGCTTCTCTTTCTTTCTTAGTTTCTTTTGTTTCCTTTATCCTTTACATTCACATGGACGTCATTTAGCAGACTCTCTAATTAGAGACACTTCTAACTCACCAATAGTGTGTCTAGTACCTTAGATGCTACACCACAGTCCAATGAGCACCGGTGCCCTATCCTATCCTACTGGTCACTCCTCTGAAAAGCACAGCTCTATCAGGTCATGCCTAGTGATTCAGGGTAACTAGGCTGATGTTTTTACATGAAGGTTTTTTGTTTTTTTTATTACAGGTAATAACATCAGTACCAACCAACCAGCTGAAGTTTTTGAAAGAAGCTGGGCTTGGCTTGGCAACTGATGACGTCAGCGATGAAGACCTGGCAGAGGATGAGGAGGAGATTGATCATGCTGAGAGAGAGCTGAAACGAGGGCAGATTCTCTGGTTCAGAGGACTAAATCGAATTCAGACTCAGGTAAGTAAGTTAAGTTTTTAAAAAATATTTTTTGTTGGTTCTGTATCTATTTTTAACTCTGTGTGTGTGTGTGTGTGTGTGTTTCTTTCTCTCGTTCTCTGCAGATGGAGGTAGTGAGCACATTTAAGCGTAGTGGTTCATTTCAGGGCGCGGCACGTCGTCGCTCATCGGTCCTTAGCCAGCTTCATGACATAACCAACACACACACTCACATCGGCCTGTTAGCAGGAGCTGAGCTACATCCTTCTGCTAATGGCCAGGACACGCACACACACTTTTACATACACACGTGAACAATTACACACACAAACTCACACACACACACACATACACACACACCAGCTCTGCTGTATTTGATTTTCGCTAATCGTGGGTAAGAATAGTTATACCTGTTCATCAAACTTTCATCGATCCTTATGTTCACACATTCATCTGTTTAAATCTCCATCCATTTGCACTTGGTTGTAAAAGCTAGAGCAATGTTTCCAAAACCAACACATTTAAATAGAAATCAGTGATTTCTGAATATATTATTTTAAGCTTTCCTACAAAGCCATGCAACAAAAAACACAAGCACACACAGACATTGAGAGGAAAGTAAAACCTCCTCACTGGACAACTGTGCATAGACTGCTGATTGGTTAAATCATGCCTTGCCCTGCTTATATGATTTTGCCGTCTCAGAAAAAGTCAGGCTTGTATTTATAGTCATTTACTCGACTCTTAACTGCCTCGGAACTCCGTGAATTAGGTGAACGCTGTGTTTTTCTTAATTTTAACGTCTACAGTACAGTACTACAGTATTCTTAGTGCAAATAGGTCATCATGGGTCCAAGAAGGTTAGTGATTACAGCCAACTGAAAGGAAAACAATGAAAAATACTACAGTACCACACTGCCACATAGACTAAGTTCACCAACAGACTAAGCATTTTGCTTTTCACTTTCAATACATTATTCAGTAAATGACATGAGATTTTTAAACATCTTGTTATAAAATTGGCTTTGTGTTAATTATTTTGCCCAGCCATAGTTACACGATATGTTTAATTACGATAGAACGTAACCCCATCGTGAGTCAGGGAGCTCCTGTACAATATGACTCTTAATGTATGCCTTGTGCAGGGTGGATTTTCTGGGGGTCTGGAACTGATTCGTTCGATATTCATTATTCCTTATGGTTAAAAAAAATCGCAAAGTCGTTTGTGGCACGCGGCACACGTTCTGGAACGAATTAATGATGAATAAAGATACGTTTCTGGATGTTTTGCAGGTATTCGGCGTATAAGGTTTGCTTTGTGAGCATAAAAGGGCTTTAAATTTTCTGCTGCAATATTCTTCAAGCCTGTCTAATCCATGAATATGGGCGTAATTTAAAAAATATATATTCATGATGTATTTAAATGTTTTTCCCTTGTTACGTTTCCTTCTATAATCTTGTGTCTCCCGCCAGCTTTTTCGCCAACATGTTCACCTTGCTGCACACGCTCTGAGGCAGCAGGAAAAACTCAAAGCATGTGTATATATGTTAGATGCCATTTAGAAAATATATCTCCCTTACAGTCAACAAACACTTCATCAAAACCTCCAAACAATCAATTAGGAGTAACGAACGTTTCATTTAAACCAAAGGACAGTCTATGAGAAATACAAACTATTTAATTATGAAAAACAAACACTTTGCAGCATTTGAATAAGGCATAATAATATTAATCATGCTTCTGAATTTTGATCATGTTTTGTGTCTTTGAAACAAGAAATAAAACCGATATATCTATTAGGACACAGAGATGGTGCAATTAAGGTTTATTTCAGATAATATCGCTTCTTAGAGGATATATACTGTAATTAATGAAATCATTCATTAATGAATGCATTCACTTAGTGAGAATATGTAGACTGGCAGATTATTAGAGATTGTTTCATTTTATTATGCATCTAATGTGGGTGGAATGGTGCATGGAGACTGCTCACAAAAGCGACATTTCAAAATGTATATGAAGCGTTTAAAAAAGAAGCGTTTGATTTTTTTCATTAAACAAGAAAAGCAAATGAAAAGTCAAAGAAAGGTGTTTGATTATGCAAATGAGATGAAAACTCAGTTATAGTGATTGAGTGACAAGTGATGTATTCAAGGAGGTGAACAGGAGCGTGTCAAACTGGACCCTGGTGCCCCCATATTTATTGGGTGTATGGTCACCCAAGAGTGTCAAAACACACTGACAGGGATGGGACATGGACAGGATCAGATTATGCAGCAGTGAGCAGTGTAGTTAGTGGCATCATCTCAGAGCTCCAGAGACCCGGGTTGGATTGCCATCCTGGATGCCACCTGTGGTGAATCTGCATGTTCTTCTCGTGTCTGAGAGCTTTATTCTAATCTTCATGGTCATTTTGTATATATGCTGCTTACAAATATTTGGGGATATTTCATTTTGTGAGCAGTATATTTTAATGGTAACAGTTATTGTTTGTTATTGGTGGTATATCCCTACCTTTGCCCTCACCCCTTATCAATTTTAAAACTCCACGTCTAGAAAGGGATCCAACAGTATTTGATTGTTGCACTTGGTCACTGCGGTCGCGCTGACAGAGCTCCTTGGTAAATATAGAAGTCACATCTGGGTTGTGCTAAAAACCAGTCCTTCCTTTGCGGTACAGTATTTTTCATTTATATGGTTTGATCTTGAGTGGGAACCTCTTTTGCTCCATGCTCCTTTTTTTCAAAATGAAATGTGCACAGTATTCATTATCTACAGTCATTTTGTTGTGCAATTAAAAAATAAACAGGATGGATCCAAATTCAGTCAGGACTCAGAAATCTTTAAGTAACCCCAAAGTTATACACACATAATCTAGACACAATATATTCCGAGTTCTTGTTTTCGGTTACTCTTGGCTATCAAGACATTATTGTTTTAATATCTTTGCTGTAACCAGAATCAAGTAGCATCCAGTTCACCATTTTTAGTGACACCTGATGATGGACCTTTGTGAGTTGAACATATTTCTGCACAAGGTACCTCTAGTTTTCCACAGTAAAATGATGGCTGCCCAGATTTATTTTTTATAACTGCTGATGCAATTATGGAAACTTTATTGATAAAATGGTGTCGGTAACTGTAAATGTGACACATTTATAGATTTAGCTTTATATAGATCCAAAAACCGCCCTGGTAAAACAATAAATGGTTGGAAGCTTGATGGAGAATTTGTCCATGCTGTGTGCAAAAGTGAGCAGTGTTTGTAAACTTCTGATCTTTTTGAGTATTTGAAAGCTTCAGCTAGGTGCCAGTGCCAGTTCTGATTACCTGTCCTGCTCCTGAAAACTGAGTGCAGATGCTTGAGAGCTTTTTAAATCATTCAGTGTGCCAGTTAGGAAGAGGCCATGCAACCATCTCCACTGCAACATTTCTTAGTCTACTGACATCCAGTTGAGCTCATTGCCAGATGAAGTGGGTTCCTTTATTGACCACAAACTGAATGAATATACGTGATGTAATAAGGTATATATGCTGGTGTCATCTTAGAGAACTGATCAATAAAACCGATCTCGCATTACGAGCGGTCATATGGCTTGTCACCATTGTGATTGCACTGGTGCGCGTTAAGCCCGACTAGGTCACTAAAGCTCCTCCTACACTGTGAGCACTGGTACCGCGTCTCTCCAGTGTGGAACCGCTGGTGCATTTCCAAATAGCCTCGACACCGAAAACTCTTTCCACACTGTGAGCAACGATACGACTCTTCCTGGTCGTGACTGCGGTGGTGAAACTTTAAATTATCTTTTCTTGTAAAACGCTTCCCGCACTGTGTGCAGTCATAGGGCTTCTCGCCAGTGTGGATTCTCTGGTGTGTCCTCAGACTGCTCCGGTCAGTAAAACTCCTGCCGCACTGTGAGCAGTGGTATGGTTTCTCTCCAGTGTGGATGCGCTGGTGTGTGTTGAGCCTGCCTCGGTCGGTAAAGCTCCTCCCACACTGAGAACACTGGTACGGTTTTTCTCCAGTGTGATTGCGTTGATGTATTTCCAGAGTGCCTTGCCTTGTGAAACTCTTCCCACACTGTGAGCAATGGTATGGTTTCTTTCCCTCATGACTGCGCTGATGTACATCCAGAGTACCTTGCCTTGTAAACTCCTTGCCACACTGTGTGCAGCGATACGGCTTCTGTCCTGTGTGAATGCGCTGGTGATTTCTTAGGGTACTGTGCTGCGTAAAGCTCTTGCCACACTGTAAGCACCGGTACGGCTTTTCTCCGGTGTGGATGCGCTGGTGCATCTCCAGAGTGTCTTGTCTGGTAAAACTCTGCCCGCATTGTGAGCAGACATAGGGTTTCTCTCCAGTGTGGATGCGTTGGTGAATCTCCAAAGTGCCCTGCCTTGTAAAACTCTTTCTACACAGCGAGCAGTGGTACGGCCTCTCTCCCCCGTGAATGCGATGGTGTGTTTTAAGACTACTCCTCTGAGTAAAACGCTTCCCACACTGCGAGCAGAGATACGGCCTCTCTTCTGTGTGAATGACAACACTTTTCTAGAAGATATTCTAATAAATCACAACGACAACAAAGCTGTAGAGGTGTAACGATGCATTGTGTGTCTAATGGCATTAAACTTTACTCTCCTGTTTTTTGGCCCACCTGCAATTCCGTTTCTGAACACGCTAACAGATGCATATCCTGTGCTAGGTGAGAATTAAGACTTAGACTAAATTTAGACTCAAATTTGTTTTTGCTTGCAATCTTATACAATAACACTATTTTGAATTGCTACTACTCAAAAATAAACTGCTGCCAAAAATCAGGGAATAGTTAAAATATCCAGTAATGAAATATCCCCTCGTTTTTGTGAGCAGTCTAAAAAGGAATGTTTCCCCGTGGTTATTAAAGATATGATGAAGCCACAGTAAGTGGCACAATTTTAAACCTACATTTTTCTAAAGGAATAATGTTTTATTATTCAAATTGTACAAGAAACTGTGCATTGCTCTAGAAATAAAACAGGAATGTATTTGGTTAATTATGAACTCTGTGTATCGTTACACCCCTAGTAACCAAACCAAGTTATAGATTTGTAAATCACTGTTTGTAAAGTGAAGGCCAAGAAAAATGGCTTTAAGAAAACCCAAAAAAACAAAAGTGCTGGAAATTAAAACGTGCAAGAAATTACAATAATTATGCACTGAGCAATCAGAACTGTTAATATGCTTCTGCAAGAACAGGAAACAGGATGTGTGCATATTAACAAATGCATCAAGCAAGATGAATGTTTGCCTTTAAATTTAAGATTTTCATCTGGTAGCAAGTGTACAAGGAGAAAACCTGCTATCCTGGAGTAGGAACAAAATCTGAATTAAATTCTAACATGAACGTACCATAACACGTTTGGGAAAAAGTTTAAATGCACAGTTTTGGTCCCATAGGTCCAACATTCCCTAATGAACCAAAATCTAAAATTGTACACATTAAATCACAAAATCAATTTTAAAGATGATATAATCTCATTATAAACACACTGTCTATACATTACCATTTGCAGAGCGTTTTTTCTTCCAGACATCTTCAAACATGAAGCTCAGATTTTTAGCATACTCTTCATCGTACCACACCAAGAGCTCCTGTCCCGGTTCGATGGTTTGGCAGCAGCGGTAGAGAATCCCACCTCGGTACTGGAATGCTACCAGATTATTCTCTTCATCGTTACGAGCACAATTCACAAACCTGAGAGAACGATGCAGAAGAATGAACAGAGAATGAAATATGAGAATGACCAACATTTTTCCGCCAATAAATCTTACTGCTGTTTTCTTACCTCATCCAGTTTGCACTTTCCTCTCGCTTTGCATCGATGTATTCCTCCCACTGTCTGTTCTTCTTTATCTGTACAAAATAAGCCATTCAAATGTAAAAATCTTAACGATTGGGAATTCTTTACTTCTTTACTCGTATATTCAAAACGATGACACTACAGGAAATTCGTTTCTCACTGCCCATAAACAAAGGGAGCAAAGTGGAGTTAAACTGGCAAAAAAAAAAACTTTTAAAGTCACTCTTTCCCTGTAATGTTGGATTTTATTCATCCAACACAGTGTATTCCTGTTAATAACCAAACTCACCACCCAAGAATATCTGCTCTTCATGGCTTCATCTCGCTCTACCAGGTCCCCCTCATAAGGTCCGAAGTGCACACCAACTGGAACGGTCTCCC